>QNQO01004916.1:0-188945 GCA_003290165.1 Berberis thunbergii | reverse complement strand
GATCATCTGTCAAATCAAATCATTCAGGTTGGTGCAATAAGAAGGAGAAGGTCGAATGTACAGACAGATACTTATGTTCTACTGGAACCTGGAAAGAGTGAGGAGTTTGTTAGTGAGGAGGAGTTAAAGAGCAGACTGAAATATTGGCTCGAAAACTGGCCTGAAAACAGCTTGCCACCAGATCTTGCTAGATACAAAACCATTGATCATGCTGTATCTCACCTTGTAAAATCTGTTTGTGAACTTGAGATAGACGGAGAAGTGGGTTCCATCCAATGGTATGAAGTCCGACTGGAGTAACAAACTGAAGAAGATGATTGATAGCTTTGTTATACGATTCATTGTGTTTGAGATGGTGAAAACATGGATCTAACTTCTATTTATTTTACTTTTTGCTTGATTCATGTACATTGTGGGGGGCATAATTGTATTCTTGAGTAGCTCGATCTGCGGCAACTGTGATGCACAAAGCTATTTCTCAAAAACTTGTGTCAGAAAGTTCTTTTTTTTTTTTTAATTCAAGGGCAAAGTTGTAAAAATATTGTGTAGACTAGAAAGAAGACCAACACACTCGACAGACAGGCTCCAAATTTGAGTCAATCGCTAAATAATTTCTGATTGGAACTTGAACACACGCACAGTAAAATAGTGCTCCAACTAGAACTTGGACACAAACACATTTCATGCAAAATGCCTTAAAAAAAACTGGACTTCATGCATAAACTCTGTAAAAAATTAATTAGGTGCGACTATCATCCATCTCTTTGATTCCTGATATCAACAATGGACTCAACATACAGTAAGTTACCTCTCATCTAAATATCAACCCTACCCAGGGTCAAAAAATAATTAAATTCCAAGCATACTCCAAAACTATAAAAACACAAACCTCACTTACGATTGCAAATTCCTCATCCTAATAAACCCCCTAATCAGTCTCATTAAACTGTAGCCTGGCTAACCCCACCCTGACGGCCAACTCTTCCACTCCCACCCTGATTATAACGTTGATAACCCTCGCCACTGCGACCATATGGAACCCTGGCCTCGCCCAGAGGGTTCACCCCCGTACCCAAAATCATTTCTGCCATAGCCTCTTCCACTATTAAAGTTCCCACGGCCTCTGAAATTATCATTCTGGAGCCCACCTTTAGCTGGAGGGTAGCGCCCTCTTCTGCTGCCAGCTGTAAAAGAAAATACATGATCAGATTCAATAATATAAGAAACAGACATTTCCAACCTATAGCTTGAATTGTATGTCCAATGTTGTTTTAAGTTTTGACGATAAAAAACAATGACACATGAAACGACTTTTTAAAGCCAAGCTCACCTGACTAAATTCATCTGGTGTTTACTTTATTTATTTTTTTCCCAATAAAGTGGTGCAGATAAATCATAGTAGAGCTAGCGAAAAGAGTGAGACTCGATTTTAAGCAATGATATTGTTCTTACCCTGTCCCCCCTTGAAAATTGTTCTTTTCCATGATTTTGAGAGAAGATATGTATGTGGTGGAAGGTCACATATGTTATGCTCACTCCCCCAATTTCTCTCCTCTCTTCCACAATTCACTATTTTTATGGTTTTCCATTGAAACAAATAAAAACCAAACATACACTTAGAGCATCTCAACCCATGGGTAGAAACTAAAGGCAAATGTTTGGGGCTTTCCATTTTCAAATTTGCATTTCCCATTAAGGGTGTAAAATTTGCTATTTTGTTACTTTTTGAAGAAAAGTCAAGAC
Organism: Berberis thunbergii; assembly: GCA_003290165.1. Lineage (NCBI taxonomy): Eukaryota > Viridiplantae > Streptophyta > Magnoliopsida > Ranunculales > Berberidaceae > Berberis > Berberis thunbergii. The sequence continues at coordinate 187,202 of QNQO01004916.1, read as the reverse complement.
AGTTGTTAGGACTTGTGCTTTTGAATGTAGAGAATATCTAGTTACTTTGAATTGAGGGATTCTGTCAAAGCAGATGGAGACGGGTGGATATTGCCTTGAAAGTGTGGATTTATCCACCCTTGAGCTCTGGCACATGTGCGGGAGCAAATTTTTTGCTTTTTCCTTCCATGGGTGAAGATAAAGCCAAATTTTTTGCTTTCCACCCCATGGGTGGAGATCTTAGGATGAAAGGGAGGAATGATATTCACTTGCCTCTAGATGTAGTTTTCTTTTCCTCAATATAAACTTGACGGCCCTCCATGGTGACAGAAGCTGCCTGAAAATTTTTGAAAATATATACATAAATGTCCAACAGGTAAAATGTATCACTTTAAACAGAATCAACTCCTACAAAATAATTACAATCATTTATCTGCAATTATTAGTATGCAGCCACAAGAATATCGCAATATCAAGCAAAGCATGGAATACCAGCCCACAATAACTCAAAGGGGCATTAAGCCTGGCAAACATTTTTCCTCTCTTTATTACAAATACAAGTTAGAAAAGATGCCAGTCGTGATATTTGACCCATTAAAAATAAAAATAAAGAGATGGACTACACAAGTCTAACAGAACCCATTACCCTAAAACACACATAGAGAATAACATTATTGTCAACATCAAGACCTCAGTAATGTAAATCATATGAATAGAATTTTCTTTTTCTTTTTTCCTTTTTGTGGTTTTACCCCTTCCCTCAGGTTCTCTGCAAATCTTATCTAGCATTGCAATCTCCATGCTCTTATCACAAACAATGGACGACCCCAAGCTGTTGCAAGACTTGTATAGTCAATTCAACAATTTGCATTATAAAAATTTTAAGACGTCTTGCCTTTATAAACCTCAAGGAGCCTACATACAAATGGGTTTCATTTTTATATCTCTATAACAAGTTAGTGTGTACTTTAAAAGAAAAACCTTTTTGTTGTCATGTCTTCTTACGTAAAACAACCTCACATTTTTAAATCAGTATATCCATGACCTAATTCATACAAACAGCATTCCAATAACGAATTTTCTACTGTTGCGGCTTAGAAGAATTTATAAATACTCTTCATATATGTAGTAAATGCTAGCACAATAATGCAGAAACATGGAAATCGAAGTTAGGAATATGACTACATACATACTATTATATTCGGATGGATAACTTCAGTATACTGTAGCATCAAGGAATACTAGTTATGTGGGATACCTCTCATAGATGGCATTCAAAATTAGATATCTAAATTATGAACAAGACAATATGTAGCATAAGAAGAATTTCAGCATCTCAAAAGGTCGCAAGCTGAGTCTGAATGGTTTCAACTCAAGCAAGAGCAAATATATACCTTAACTGCATCAATCATGGAGCTCGATGACTCAAATTCCACAAAGCCAAAACAGTATGCCTGTTGCTGCAAAGATTCAAAATGAAAGAAATAATATGTTATAAAACTATCGACATTTTCACCAACACTAACTAATATTTTCACAAATGGAAAGTTGATTGCAAGGAGCACAACTCCATGGAATGTGGGAGAATAAAAGGAGAGTGAATACGAGGAGATAAGAAAGGAAGAGGGAAACTGACATTCCAATTCCAATTTATGCGGGAATCACATTCTTTGTTCCCCTAACGAATTTAGTTCTTTGAGAAACATGGGGATGTGATTCTTGACTTTTGAAAACAAAATAAAAAGATTAAGGTTTCTCTATAATCACTATAAAATGACTTTGATATGGAATAGATTCTAAGGAGTTGAACTCCTTGCAACCAAACATGCCTCCACTGAAACAAATATTTGGAATTTACACAGGAAAAAACTACAGTAAGCCAGATCAAAAGAAATAGCATTATTAAGCAAGGTACAAGAGACTGGCTTTGGGAATCGAAAACTCTTCAAGTTCGAAGATATTTTAGTTGCTCGTCACATAATGTAATACAATATTTAATGTTAAATGCGGATGAGGTAATTGTGCTATCTTATAGTGAAATCTACTACTTGGTGCAAGTGTCTGAATTTAATGGTAAATGTAGATGAGCTACATCGATTTACAATGTTAAGGTGAAAAGCTATACAAAGACCAACCTTGTTATGGTGAAAAACTATATAACCACCGACCTTGTTACTTCTCACTTGGATGCCATTAGGTTTGATAGGCCCAAATCTCTTGAACTCTTCCTCCACTTGTGGCACTGTTGCATTCATCGGTAAGCTCCGGATGTAAATAGAGTGGCCTTCAACTGCGAGGAACCAGATAGATGGTATTACAATGCAGGATTACATGCTTCATAGGAAAATCCATAACAAATGTCATTTACACATGATTCAGGGTGATAACCAAATATGCAACAACACAACATTCAATTATAGCATTAAGCATATAAGATAAGTGACATGAGCAACATCTAAAGGATGAAAACCACGATGGTTTCATCATTTTGGGACTAGAGTAATTTGAAAATGCACATAGCAAAAGACCAGTACCTTCCACATGATTGTCGTTACTTTCGGGAATATTGTTGCTACTAGGACTTGATACTTCAGGACCTGGAGCAGATGCAGACTGTTGTACAGAGCTAACAGGTTTCACCCTTACTCTATTAGTTGGGACATAAACTGGTACAGGTACAGTCTTTCCCTTTGAAACCTTTACCTGCGCCCCAAATCCATTCAGTTCTTTAGATTAAAGGAAAACATGCTAAACCCAAGTTTCTAAAAGCAAATAACTATGCTAAACTTACAATAGATGCATAAGACTTCTTAGGAGCATCGTCTGGTGGAGTAGGAGAAGCTGACTCTGTAATTGGAGGAGCTTCATTGTGATTTTGAATTGTATCAGCTGATGGTACCACAACCTCTACATCAACAACTGATCCCCCCTCATTGTCTGATGGAACACAGACTTCCTCACCATTATCACGGCCTCTCTCCACGAGCAAAGTTGCAGAGTCAGTCGCATGTTCCTCTGAAACATTAGCTGGTTCTGGAAGCAACAAGAGAAAATCGCAACCATCATGAAGAGAAAGGAAAAACAAGGGAGATAAGGTAAAAATAAATAAACAAATTAAAAAAAAGGTACCTGGATTGGGAATTGGGGCAGCTAATGCAGCACTTTCGGTTATACTATTGATTGCCACAGGCGTGGCCTCAGTTGCCACGTTTTCATCCACATACCTAAAAACATCATTCAGAACAAAATATCCTTTATCTTGAGGAGCTAGAAAGAATGATTGTGTAAACTCCCTTCGCAAGTTATCCTTTCCAGTTAAACATCCAGTTACTAGAACCACCACACCACCCTTGTAGGAAACTTGAGAATCTACACTTTTTATCTCTGCCTTAAAATCTGTGTAGTCAAGGGACAGTATCTTGTCATTGATAGCCTGCTTAAATAAGAACAGTGTCACAAGTTAATCTTCAAGTCATTGTTAAAAGTTAAAACTGTATATATCCAGCATTTACATGATAATACTCAAATGTTGCAGCAACAATAATGAAATCTGAAGCAGATGGATAGGCTCACACTAAAGGACTGAAATTTATACAAGAAAAGACAACAAGAAAGGAGAGAAATAAGCAATTGATGCTGACTAAAAAAAAGGACAAACATAATCAAGCTACATAAAACAATTTCAACAAAAAAAATGTACTCTTGCATTGCCTGAGATCTTAGAGTAATTATGCAGGCATTGGGCTCATACAGCTAAGATCCCGGATATACTACAATTTTCACTATTATTTGCCTCCTAGACTTTGAAACTCTTTCATAGCTGAATAGTTCTTGTTGGCTCATGCTAATGCTGACTGGAATGTGCTTGCTAGAACATAGATGATGGTTTTCGGCTTCCTTATTAAAGGGAAAACACCTCCATAAAATTGTTTGCTTTGTTTACAGTTGGGGATTGGGAGTATGGACATAAAAAGAAGTACAATGAAATAAAAAGATCTTTATTAACGGTCGGGATTGGCAATACAATGAAATAAAAGGACTCAATATCACCAACACTAACACAAGTATCACCAAGTATGAGTTCCAAACTAATTGACCAACACATTTGACCAAACTAGCGTTCATTATTTAGATAATGTCTGATAAGCACCCAAAACACTTGTCTATCACCTGTGCAGTCCAAAAAAAAAAAAAAAAAAACCTTAGTCCCTATTGTTTAATCCTTGTGCGTTCTTCTTCCCCTTTCTCATCTTCTTCTCATCTTCTTTAACCCTTCCTTCACAGCCACCGCCACCAATCTCTCACATGCAGCTACCACCACCCTCAAATCCATCACTGGTGGCCACCACCAGTAACCACCATCACAGGCACCCATCACCCTTGAGTCAACCACCAACACTCTCGACCCCTTATGAAGCTAGGTCCACGAAGAGGTAGTAAAAAGACTAAGTTTAGATTTTTTTTCTCCTTGAGAAGCTGGCCTAATTTTACTTTCACCGTATTCCTTCCTTTCAACCTATTAATGTAAATGTACTCAAAGTGCTAGCGCACAAAATGTACAACAGCTTTATATCATTTGAGGTGCACGACTACACAGGGTTGGACAATGTTTAGTCTAAAGCACCCAAAAAAAAAATTTGGTTTTGATACAATGTTTATCACAATTCACAATCACAATGCACAAAAAAATTTAGTGTCCAAGTCGAGGTGGTGCGGGTTGACCTAGAGAATCTTGCGCATTGATTTGCGAGCTGAGCAACAAATCTTGCATCGATTCTTTACATTTATCATTACCCATTTGAACCTAAAAACTTGTTTGACCATCTAGAAGATGCATTCCCTGAATGAAACATTATGATCATTCCGATGGGACTAATTAGCTACATACAGATTAAGTAACCATATCATGGATAATCCACAAAAGTAACCAAACATAAGCTTAACAACAAAGTTTCAGGTGCATAGCCAACATTTGTGAGTAGAAGAATTTTTATGAATATCCTTCCGTTAATGAAAATAAAATAAACAATGTATCTCTATAACAATAATTAAAAAAAAAAAAGATAAAATAAATTTCTTCAAACAAACTTACTTGCATGGTTGTGACTGATGTCATTGCACCGTTGAGCTCCTGTCGGCTCAAGACGCTAAAATCATGATAGAATCTGAAAACCAACTTTGGTGATGTGTGAAGTATATGATAGTACTGATCGACAAAAGCATTCCCGACCAATTGGGCACTGGGTGCAGTAGCATCAGCGGGAGTTGTAGTTGGCATAGCCATCTCTGCCAAAATCCCTAGAACAAAAAAAATTTGGACTAAAATTTACAACTATTACTAAACACTAATTTTTGGACAAAATTTTTGCACTACTAGTAGTTTCATTGCACCCACATTACCTTCATGATTAAGTGGAAAGCAATAAATTATCAAATGAAACTAGAAAATTAACAAACTAAAATAAACAAAAACCCTAAACACTGAAAGAAGATTATTTACAGACAACAAAACAGACTAAGCAACGACGCATATATATGAAGAAAAACAGTTGATTACAAACCCTAATAAAAATAGGAGAGAGTTGAAAAAATAACGTTTAAGCGAAAACCCTAAAGTGAGCAATGGAGTCATAGTGATCGAGACAATCGAAAAACCAAAAACCCTAGAACGACTCAGATGATTGATCTCTAGTAGTACTGCACCAATAAATGAAGAAAATAAAATAACATAAACTAATCAAAAGGGAAAAAACTTTGAACAAAATAGCTAGCTCTTACTGTGAAGGATCTGAATCTCCTCCTCCTACACTATAATCGAGAGCGTCCAAAAGAAGAAGAAGAAGATCGGCCTCTTACGCACCAACAAGGGAAAAGAAGAAGAAGAAGAAGAAGAAGAAAAGAGCAAAAGCTGGTGCGGCCACCAAGCTCACTATCTTTAAAAAGAGAATCGTCTATATACTCGCCCATATCAAAATGCTATGTACCGCCACGATCAAAGTTATATTCCAATTTTATTTGCACACTGATGGGTTTCTAGCATAGTTATCAAATTCTACACAACTAACATATTAACCGTACCATTGGCACTATGGTTAGCTATTTACTACAGCCTATCTTTAGCAATGGCCTTGCTGCTACTACCATCTTCAACATATACTAAATTGTTTATTTAGAATATTTTTATATGAATTTTCCCAAATCTCACACTATTTTTCAACGTTAATTCCATGTCACTTACTTATCCTTAAAATTTGGTCCAAATAATTAAATTAGCTAAATTTGGGCCTTGAACTTGGTTAAAATCTGGGCCACAATTAACTTCGGGTCCTATAATCATGATTTCATTCCTTAAGGCCCAAATTATTTTGTTCAGGATAGAAGATAAGCTTATAAAGTAGGTAGACTTAACTATATTGGTTAAATGTTAACCATTGTGGGTTCCTTAGCCCTTCTCTTTCAAACTCAAAGCTTCAACAAAATAGTAGGGAAGTTTATCATCTTGAAGAGGATCGCCATAAAAGAAGGCAACACTTTCAGCAACAATTTCATTTTCACCATATGAACTTTTGATGTTTACAAAAGCATTCCTTTTCTATTAGTATAAACTGAAATTGTACAAAAATGTTCACTTAAAAAAATCCCAAACTCCAAACAACAACGAACATAATCGAATACATACGAAAAGGAATTGAACTTGATGGAAGCTTGCTACCAATTATAAAGTGGAGAGCAAAATTACTGCTTCCATTGCACAGCTGACCCCTCTCTTTCTTTTTCTCTTGTTCTCTCAACTCAACGATATAGCACCTGAAATCGATCCAAGAAACAAACAATGTAGTAATCAGAAGTCAGATCAAAGGATGTAACATGAACTGAAGCGAGGAATGTAAATGTAAAGCAAGCTTATGAATAAAGGAGATAGAGGTTTGTGAGAAGAGATGTGAAGAGGAAAGCTCGGGGGTTCACATATTCACTTAAGTTCTGCCAAAAGGCAGAACTTATGCCGCGTAGGACAAACACTTTGTGAACACTGTTCATGAACAGTAAAAAAGCTCTTTGAATTGTAAGATAAACTAACATATTACCCGTACCATTGTCACTTCGTATATGTTTATTTATTTTTACTATTTATTTTACTGTTAATTATCATACACTGAATACCCACATCACCATACCCAATATTGCCATCAATCAGTTCCATAAAAACATCATATGTTAGAATACTAATTTTTTTAGAATCAAACTCGGTTAAAATAAAAATCGATTGAATGTTCGGAGTTTTTGTTTGAATGTTCAATAAAATGTTCGTCCGTTTCTTTGAAATATATTATACTTAGGCATGAAAATCTTAAAAATACTTGCATGTTTTAAAAATCTATATTACAATTCAAAGTGGTGTTTTACTATTCACTGCTAACTGGGACAAAGTTAAATCGAAATGATTAGAGATAAAAGATGGTTAGGATTGAAAGTTGGAAAATGTATTGAATTTGAGAGTTGAGATTCATTTCCTATGATGACATATTTGTAAATATAAAATATGTAGAAGGGCAAAAACAATTAAAAAACTTTTGAAAAAAGTTGGTGGAATGTACATGTGGCGGACAGAGAAATATTGTGTATTCCTTTTGGCAAAAAAAAATTATCATAACTATCTACATCGTTGTCAGATTTTGATAAACTTAGTATCGTTGAAATGCATCTTTAAAGATCGTTCAAACAAAATCAGTGATCGATATAAGGGCCAAAATATTAAAATTATATATTTTATATATATATATATATATAATGTATTACACGTCTTTAATATTTTTCAATATTTTTAAAAGCAATGAGTCGGGTTGATCATACAAAAAAAAATGAGTCAGGCATCTTAATGCACATTTAAACAAAAATCTTAAATTTTATGTTTTGGCGAATTTAAATATTGGGGGAGAACTCATTCTCAGCGTTTAAAATTTTCCCCAACTGATTCAAATTTGACTGAACAAGCTTACACTTATAATCAACTTACACTTCAATACTGATTGAAAGCGAAAATGAGGATAGTGACGGAGAAGCTCAGTACAAAATAATTAACAAAAATAAAATTATGTGGAGTGACAACGGTACGAAGCATACTCTAGTAAAATACATATTTTGAAATTTTAAGTATTTGTATTGATCATTGGTTTTGTTAGAAATATCTTCAAAATTACATTTCAATTATATCAAGTTTATCAAAATCCGACAACTACGTAAATAGTTATGATAGTTTTCATTTTGAAAAAAAAAAAAAAAAAAAAACACACACACACACACACAATACTTTATCTTTCCACACATGTACATTCCACTAACTTTTTCACAATTTTTTTTCATTTTATTTACCCTTCTACATGTTTTATAGTTACAAACATGTGGAGATTGAATCTCAACCCTCACTGCCCTCTTTTATCTCTAGTTCTGATTTGATGTTTGTCCCAGTCAGTGATGAATAGTAAACCACCTATGTGAATTGTAAGATAGATTTTTTGGTATGGGTGCATCACCGTTTAGTATTATATAAACTCCATACATCTAATTGATTTCGTATAATACATGTTTTAATAAAAAAAAAATGTTTATATTATTTATAGTATTTTGTTTCATTTATGTATTTATATTTTTTTTTGTGGGAGTGGGATAGGGTAGAACAAAAAACCGACCAAACCGAATAAAGCGATAAAACCGATCAAAATCGAAACGATCGGTTTGGTTTAAGTTCGGTTCGGGTGATGTGTCTTTAAAAGCTTTTGAGGAGTTCCGCCGTGTCTAGAGGGGCTCCAAGGTGAGGTCCTCGAAAAGATTTCCCTTTCTGAGGACCGCAGTGAAGGGCGTCACGGCCGTATCATCGCTTCACCCGTCGATGAGGGTCAGCTCGTTGTAAAAGTGTGTGACATACTCTCAGAGCATCTTGTCATACCTCTGCCTTAGAGAGAGTATGTAGTGTGTCATGAATTCCTTCGCCAATGTTTTGAAGGAGTTGATTGACTTCGGTGGAAGGCTGTGGAACCATGTCAGCGCACAGCTTTTTAGACTGGTGGGAAAGTTCTGCACATGACGGACTCGGATCCTTTTTTGAGAGCCATTACGTGTTGGTAATGGCCCATATGATCGAATGGATCGGTGGTCCCGTCATAGGAGTCGAGCTTCGGAGGAGTGAACTTCCTCGAAAGGGTCTCATTCATTATCCGGTCCACGAATGATGGGACGGAGAGGCGATATAGTACGTCCAGATCATGAGCCTTTCTGCGGAGGAGGGTCCCAAGGCCGAGCCTCTATGTCCTGGCGGTGAGCACAACGTTTGTCACGCAACCTCCCTTAGTCTAATGAGAACTAGCCTGACTCTCTTGCACTTGCTCCAATCATCTTTTGGAGGCGGAGGTTCGTGCTGCCCCTGGTCTCCGTTAGCAAATGGTTGATTTTATCGCGTAAGAGTCTCCACCGACTTGGTGATCTCCTTTATTTGAGATGTTGGCACATCGATTTTGGGGTCCATGGTTATTGTCGTTGGCACGGGAGCGCGAGTTGGCTACCCGGGCATGACAGAAACTCCTGAAGGAAGCGATGTGAGGAGGTGTAATGTTGTAACAGAGAATTTGTAGCGTACCTTAGCTTACCTACCTCGTGTCTTATATATATTGCAATGAGTTCTGGTTCTACCAGGCCATCGTAGGCGTAATTTATGAAGGAGATCTTTGGGAGATCTCTCCCTAATTAGGAGTCGTGTTGTAGAAGGGAAGTTCCATGTTATCTCCATGCTCCTAGATACGAGGGAGATAGTTCACAATCCAAGAGCAATCCATAGAAGGGAGTTTCCCTGTTTTGAAGATAATCTGATGTTTGCTTCCTGGTTGGAAGCATAGAGCACCTGTAGTTGCCCGTCTGAACTGATCCTCGAGATACTTGCCTGAAGAGGGCTTACGGGTGTTGAGGATAGTTGGTAGACGTGTGGGCCTAGTATGCTGTGAGAGTTCAGGTTCACTTGACGAACTGTAGTTGGGCGAGCTTAGAACCGCTTGGGCAGGATTAGTGTTGGGTTGAAGCATGAGGCCGTAATTCCTCGAGATAATCATGACACGTGAACGACTCCAAGGTGTGACCATTTTTATGTATCATCAAGCAGTATGTTCCTCCGCCTAGTCAGAGATGATGACATTGCCAGCACGAGCAATAGTAACTTCAGAATTTCGATGCTCAAGAAACAAAGCACGTTCCGCGCCGTTCATAGTGTACAAACCACTACACTCGATGAAATCCAAAGCAAGAAAATCCTTTAAGGCAACACGAGGAAGCGTGAGAAACCCCTCACAAACTCCCTACTCCGCTGTAGTAAGATGCAGTTTAGCCCACTTCTTGGGTTCCCGAAACATCCATAAAATGGGCCGATTGCCAAGCCTAAAATATACAAAGTCCCTGAAAGCATAAAACCAAGGCCTCGCCCAAGACCTGCAATCGTCCTTAAGCTTCCCAAAACTAGAATGCGAATGGAGAAAACAGATACGGCTTGTGCTCACATTAAGCTTCACCATAAAGTGCAACGTCTTCTCGGTCAAATGATTGTTGAAATTAAGGGCATGCACCATGGCTGCAACCAAGGTAGTCAAAGCATGAAGTGAAGTCGAAGCGAAATTCGATGGCTTGGCTTTTTTCAAAAGCGAAGCGTAAAGCGATGACTTTACACAAGTGAAGCCACCCTTAAAAAACAATTCATATTATATTTTAAAAAATGCATAATGGAAGTATGTGATAAGAAAAATTAAAACCATGATTTCCTTAATTATATATTAATTACATAGTGTTAATTTTAATTGAATTAAATTTGTTTTTATTTTCTAGGCGGGTGCCTTAAAATGCAATGGGTGCAAATAGCCACTCAAGTTTAAAACAAATTTCCCTCTCCCCTGCGCGTATTGTTCATCGTCTTCCTCCTTCTCTGTGTATTGTTCATCATATTCCTCTACCCGCGTCCAAGCAATCCGGCGGGTTTCTCCGCCTAAAATCATCTTATCTCTTCTTTTTTTCTATTCTTATTCCTTCCCTCTCACTTTTTGTTATTTTTTCGACCAAAATTAGAGAAAATCAATAAGTTAATTGCATACCGTTTATCATCTTCCTCCTCCCCTTCCGTCTGCGTCTGGGCAATCCGGCTAGTTTTTTTGCCTAAAATCTTCACATTTCTTCTTCCTTGTTATTCCTCTTCATTCCCTTTCCCTTTTCATTCTTTTTTTCTGACCAAAATCAGAGAAAAACAATAAGAGAATTCGGAAAGAAAAAAAATGGAGACGCTTTGTAACATGAAGCCACCGTTTTGGCTGCTTCAGGCTTCAGCAAAAAAAACGCAAAAAACTTCAGAGTAGTGGTCTGGCTTTGACCGAAGCAAAAAGAGATGTATGGCTTGGCCTGGCTTTTGGCTTTAAGCTGTGAAAAGCCATGGCTTTGAATACTCTGATTGTAACCATCTGATTATGAAGGATGCTAATAAAATTCAAATAAGACCAAAAGATCTCCAAAATTGGAAATCAGAGGCCATACCTAAACATGGTAGGATAGAGAGTAATGTAACAAGTCCTCGGATGATGCAGAGCTCTCACCGGCCCTGGGCAAAACAATATCCAAATTAGACGGGGGAGAGAATGATGACGAACATAGTCTAAAGTTCCTCGACTTGCCAGCCTAGGTTCGAATAACGCCTCATAGACAACAAACTCCTCCCCACTCAGAACTCTATTAGAAGCCATAAAAATAAATTGTGCAAGATAGAGAATGAAGAAACTGAGAAAAATAAACTCTGAAAATGGATATAACGTAAAAGGGTAACACATATCTCCTCCACCCTTTTATAGAGTCGGACAACTAAAAGATAACTAATGGGAAGACGTGCGAGATACGATGGGTGCATGAAATCCCAAAAATTGTGTCGAAATGGACATGCTAATGGGACAACAGAGTAGAAACTGTATCGACAGTTGTCATCGACATTTTATGTTGTCCAGAAAAACAATGATGAAGTCAAAAAGTCAACCACTGTAGAGTTAATGGCTATGCAAGCATGCTCACTATCTAGAGGGAGTAGCTAATGATACATCAAATAAGCCACTAATCACGATCGTAAACGTGACAAAGATCATCCATCACGAGTAAAAAACACTTCAATCTCAACACGGATAATAGGCTTAACTCAAGAAACCCAAAAAGGCGGGCCCAATCATTAAAGCCCCCTTTAATAATATATCGTAATCAAATGCCTGAATCTAGATCCCAACATATCTCTTCCCTTAGAGAAGAAAACGTTACAAAGGAGACAAGTTGTGGCAGGAATCACTTCACCAAGGATGTACTTCAACGAATGAGGAGATCGTTGTAAATAATGTCTCCCTCATCACGCCTTACATGCTTAAGTCACTCGGAGAATTAATGACGGACATTATATAAGGTAAATGGAGCATTCAACAAAAGGTATGCAAACACAACTGAACTATACTCTTGTCCAAATATAGTCTTCTCCCACATATTAACTGACATAAGCATCAGAATGCCTTCGACCATAAAAAGGGTGTCTTTGGAAATCTAACTATGTTTTGCAAGTCAGATCTTTGGGAGGAGAGATTTGGACACATTAATTTCCATTATCAAAGCTTTCCCATTAAGAAAATGCAATAGAAACCTTTAAACTTACCAATCGAATTAATACCAAATTGCTTATCCAACCCAAAGAAAACAAAATCCTCGCATTCCAAAACGCTTCAAATTTCATATAAGAAAAACCAAACCCACATGTCATATTCAAGTCCCGAATAAAAAAAAAAAAACACAATAACCCTCTCGAATTGAAGGAGATCAAGAATATAGATCCATTAAGTAATGAAAAAAATTTAATTAATATAATTGAATCAACACAAATCCTATTTTTAGTTCATGTTCCTGAAATTAGTGAGACATTTAATCAATCCCTAAGTGTATATTTAGAATTCGCTAGTTAATTACATGTGTGGATTAAAAAGTTTACACAAAATGCGAGAAAATATTCAAAAATGGCGAAAGCTTCATGGATTTTTTTATTTTTTATTTTTTTTGTGGATGGAGAAGCATAAAGAAAAATAGAGATCATAATGTTCTCTCTCCTATTATTTTGGTAACTACTTTATTTCACATTTAATGGAAACTATAACCGATCAACACAAAATGGTAAAACGTTATTTAGGTACGTGTCTTAGGGGTATCTTGGTCAATTTGTTTATTAAATTGGGGTGTTTCTAGAAAATTGTGTATATTAGTTTGGGGGTTTCAAGTAAAACATGGGGTGTAAGAGAAAACCATAAACTATATTAATTCTCTTGGTTTCTTACATGTAAAAACATTGATTGGGTTCTTGGGTTACATGCATGCAAGCCAAATGAGACCCCCTTCGCTAAGACATTATCAACAACACTCCAATCACGAAACAAAGTAGAGTGACCACTCACTGATTTTGATAAGCTACCTTTTTTTTCTAGCACTCAACATTAAGCACACCGACTACTTAAACACCTCCTTGGTGCTTATTGAATTGTTCTAAATTCAAAACTTATTAAGAACTTCTGATTCTGATTAGAAGTAAAAACAAACACCCGGTCAAAATTGACGACTTCTTATTCAGAACATAAAAAAACGCCACCTTAGTCTCAACTACTCCCATTACACATAACTTTTTATTATGCATATGCTCCTAAATCATCTTTATTCCACTAGGATATTAAAACCCTTTAGTTCGTAAATGCTCACCACACGGGCAAATTTTATTTATTTTTTAATTACCAATGCACATAGGCTTTACATTCACAAAAGAAAGAAGAAGAAAAAAGTCAAATCTTAATTGTGCAAAATGCAAAAAAATAAAATTTACTATTTTATGAGTAGCATAAGATTATCAATATCAATTCTTCTATAACACAAATTAAATTCTAGCCTTTTAACTTTAGTTTTGCAAGTTACAAATTTAATCCTAGAACTAAAAATGTGTTTTTTTCTTTCTTTCTGAATAGACTCAAAAGTCTTAATAAGAAGTGAGTCACTTTAAAAATAGTGTTTGTTTTTATTTTTGATCAGAAGTTGAAGTTCTAATTGAAGTAAGCACCATGGAGATGTTGATCACTTAGCACTAAGTGCTTAATGAAAATTAGATCCAGTAATAACCTCATAATACATTTATAATGACTGCTAGTACCCCTCTCCTCTACCAACCATCCCATCTTTTCTCCACATCTTCTTTATCATGCGAACAATGACCACTACACCAAAACCCCATTAGCAATGGTTCTATACCGTGGGCGTAAGCCATTGTCACGGCTTAGAGCCATGGACTACAGAGGCGTCGCGAAATTCCTTGTAACGGCTATAAACCGTTGCTAAACATTGTAGTAACGGTTTTATGCTTGAATGGGGGAGGTGATTTTCAGCATTTAGCCACGGTTCTAAACCGTTGCAAGAACAATAGCAACGGTTTTTAGCCGTGGCAAAAATAGCCACGATTTTAAGTCGTGACAAGGTGTAAATATTAGCAACGGTTATAAACCGTGTCTAACAAGGTGGCAACGGTTTTTAGCCGTGGTTAAACAGTGAGAAATAAACCGTGGCAAACGTGATCGCAACTGTTTTAAGCCGTGGCTAACCTTGGCCACGGTTTTAAGCCTAGCAACTGATGAAAAACGCCCACAGTTCCTAGCCGTGGCAAGCTGCAACCACGGTTGTAAGCCGTTGGCAATTAAAACAAAATTCAAAAAAAAATCTGTTTTGTTGCAACGGTTTCAAACCGTTGCAAATTAATATAATCGAAAAAAAAATATATAAATTTTTTTTTTGCTGCTGCAGCAAAATCACAGCCGTGGCACCTGCAAAATCAGTCCTTACTATGGTTTGTGTCATGCCTTCGGCACAAATAAGATTCCACCAAACTATCTGCTAGATAAATACAAAATCAACCGTAAAAAGGAACTTGTCAAGTTCTGACGCCAAACAAAAACATGTAAACAAATAGCACTAATGTACAATAACAGGATTAACCTGAACAAATGGAACCTTGTTATATCATGTTTCGCTCGCATCTAAAACAAAAAAATTTCTCTATGTTTTTTCCAACAATACAAATCCACCTAGTTATAATGTAAGAAAATACATTGATGCCCTTAGGAACAGGCCCCATTTCTTTCGGTAGTTGCTTGTTCAATATACTGAAAATGATGAGAATGCAGCACCTGGTAGTTGCTTGTATATGGCACCGGTGATGGTTGATACAACGACACACTTTGCACCCCAGAAACAAGCAATGTATGCGCATTCTCCTGTCCAACATACTGCTGCCCGTACTGGCTCAGACCTTCAGAGCCCTGCAGTATAAAAATTAGTCAGTACTCAATGACAGATAAACATGACCTATAATTTCTGGTGTACTAATATATGCATGAATCTTAGCCATAAAGGCATGCCTGGAGATTTGTATATCTATTGTGATACATTAATTGTTTGAGACACCCAAGCTATATCATTGATGTACCAAAAAAAATGACACATGTGAAATTTTAAGAAATTTTTTTCCTATTTTCATTTAGAGAAGAAGATTCAAAACTATATGGATGGAACTATGAGATTAATCAGTAACATACCTCATGTTTTAAAAGGATCAAAATATTTTATGGAAATCTTTGATTGGTATTTTACCAACCACTAGTAATCCAATTGATAATCATTTAAGAAAGAGGGTGCCTGCCTGCCTTTATCTCTTTCTACTGCTGAAACAGAAGACCATTTGGTTTTTCAAATGTGACTTTGCTTACCAATTCTTATCAGATGAAGTTTGGTGCCTTTAAACTCTTTGATAGTCTATTTCCTACTATTTCTTACAGATTCAAACAGTTCAAATGGAAAAAATGAAGGTTTTCAAATCTTAGCAGCCATTATGAAAACCATTGGGTGTTTGCAGTTGAATACCATCACTGCCCGCACAATAAATTTATAGTGTTGGGCTTCCCTATGATGATAATCATATTACTTATATTATGATTCTAACTCTGAAAAAAATAGAAATAGGACTGTACAAACAAGATGGAAGCAGATCTGGATCCTTAGTAGGCATGTAGAAATGGGCTAGGTATGATGAAAGGCCTGAAGAGTCTGAAGACAGCATATAAAGCAGTTAGCTAGTCAAGTTCAGGCCTTGTTTTGGGTGTGCAAGATCATGGTATGAGTGCTTAACAGTTATAAAACCATTGAAAAAATCACTAATGAATTCCAATCAAACAAGAAACTATGAATATAAGAGATTTATAGAAATTTTGATGTTTTACATGTTGAGGAAGTCAGTACCTCTCAACAATAGGACCAGAAAGCTTGTAGTAATCAGGAAAGCCTTGTAGCCTGGCATTTGCACGGGGAGTGAGAACTTGTCTTGCTCAGATGCAAAAGTCTGACAAACAAATTTGATATTAGAATGAGATTGCATGCAATCTTCAGAGTAGATATATTAAAAATAAGTCTAGCATATAAGGTCTAACCTGGTATGGGGTTGAGGTCTAGTAACTACAGTTCCAACAGCCTCATCCCACCACAGGCGACCAAATGGCCTTAAAAATATATAAGAGTTCAACAAAACAAAAGTTAGTAAAATTAATTATAATATATAAAATCATATAGGTCACTCCGAAAGCACTTACTTCTTTGATTTTCCCTTCACAAATGACATTGCATAATCAGGTATCTATATAAATTCAAACATTAGTATTTTACATTCCAGGAAAAAAAAAAACTGGCAAACTTAAAAAGCATTACCAATTGTTTTCCAGAAGGCAGCAATACTCTCTCAACATTTTATCCCACTGCCACACCTAATCTCATGTTTTCATCTTTCCACACACAATGTCGTAGACATATAATACGGTTTGCGCAATGTCGACTGTAAAATAATATTCATTCATAAGCTTTATAATGACTGATTTCAAGTATAAACAATATTGTGTGTGTATCATTGAAAAAACAGGAATGAATGAAAAAATCTAACCTGTATTTCTGGCAACAAACCGGAGGTATTGCAAACAAGAATGGCAGCAATGGCACCAAATGCGTGGAAGAATTTATCTACTTGACTTCCTTTGATTTTGTAATCCCGGCTACTATTTGTGTTGGAGTTTCCTGCAAAAATCATGTCACACTCCACTCACTCAGTTATGCACATTCCAGTTCCAATATGAAGAGAGAATGTGGTGTTCAAAGACTAAAAACTAAGACGTAAAAATACTGCAAAAAAAAAAAGTAAACAATAGCAGATTTTGGGACTTACTGCAAGGGACGATCTACTGATGATGCGAGGTACGCACTGCTGCTGCGAGGGATGAATTGTGCTCTGCGAGGGATGCACTGATGCGAGCTTGCTGCTGGTTGCAACCAGAGTGTGCTCTGTTTCACTGCAAGTACCCACTGGCCAAATCATCGAACCACTTGCGCTGATGCCATTTCAGCTGCCATTGTCCTTTGCCATACTTCAACAAATGTAATTTTTCTCTCAAAATGTTCTGCTTATTCAGTGGATCTGGTATTGTTCTTCAATGGCATTGAAATTGCAGTAGTTGCGCCTTTTCATCTTCTTACGGATTGTATAGGAACCCAGGAAAGCATAATATAGCATGGTGATGGGCAGTGACACAATCATTCCAAATATCACTCTGCAAGTCAATATAGATACATAAAGAATTCACAATATAAACGGATGCTGATAAAACAAAATAAACATGAATATATGAGAGACTTACGCCGGAGTCAGCATACTATTCACCCCTTTAACTCCTCACTCTTTTTCTTAGGAGTCAGCATACTTCTATCAAGGTGCTCCAATATTTTCCTAGCCACGTCACAGGAATGAGGATGAATAGTTGAGACACCAATATTAGAGCTGGGTGTCTCAACATCTACAGGCAGAAATTTGGCACTGCTGTCTTAAAGTTCCAGGGAGAACTTTCATACTGCTGCTTGTTGATGCTCCAGATTCATGTTTCTCCTAAACATGGGTGAGAAGCTTTTTGAAGCGTTAGTTCTTTCTGCCCAAAAGGGACTAGAGCTAGCATGACGAGATAAGCTTGTTCCTTTACGAGTTGTGGCGCCATATGTACGATGTAGTCTTCGAATTGGTCCTACTGATCCAAAGCCATCTTCCAGATGTGAAATCCTTGTCCTGATCACCTATAATAGAACACACACAAAAAAAACACAGCCTTAGTTGTAATAATTGATAAATCTGGACCAACTAAAAATCCAATGAATATATTATACCAAATGGAAAACAAGCAAATTGTTGAACCAGTTCCAAACAGAACCCAAGCCCCAAGTTTAAAAGTTATTAACTATCCAAAATGATCACAATGAATGATAAGAGTCTTCACATCAACAGGATCACCACTTACATTTGAGCTCAAGTACCCAGATTCCAAAACAAAACAGAAGAAGTACATCCTCTTGCAAGCAAAAGCTGCTGCCAAGTTACACCACCAGTTGACACATCAACACACTCACAACAAGATCAAAAAAATCACACAAGAGCACGAGCAACATGGCTGCAACTTGCCTGTCTTGGGGAAGTCTACAGCTGTGGCTGCAAGCTCTGCAAGTTTGATGCATTTCTCATCAAGGACCCCATATTCGCTTTGATCAGCATGAGCCACATGTGCGTTACAGATAAATCCCAGGTTTTCATTCACCATATTCTTGGTGTAAAATTCTACAATATCCTGTTGAACAAACAAGTAGAGTTATTCATGCTTGTACATAAGGTGCTCCTAGATTAGCAAATGTAAGAAACTAGCCTTAAACTCAAATTCATAAAATATCTGAACACATGACAGTTCAAAGTGAACACCAGAATATAATTCCATACATCAATTAGACCCTCTTTGGAATTATAAAGGGTAGTGAAAGAGCAATCACAGGAGATAGGAAGGTTCAAAACACAAGGGCAAGTCTTACATTCCCATAAGTGGCACAAATAGACAGCAGTAAAACATAAAGTGAATTCAATCTGGAGGTTTTTTCATCATAGAACTAAATCATACTTAACCATCTTTTTTTATGATCTGTTTTTCTCTATCACTACTTGTTTGCTACCAAAGTGTATGATCTTGAATGCATCGGATCACAATGAAAGTATAAGAGTCCCCCTAGAAAATTGAGGATTATATGGTTGTATGTATATATATATTTGTATTCAACTCTCGATATCATGTATAAGTTTCTAGATATGTATAGCGAAATACATAAACTTATGAATCCTGTGGAATATATATTGAACTTGTGGGGCAGATGACCTGATAGGCTGAAGCGGGAGAGGATTCCACTTACCTAACTATTCCTTTTACTTAACAGTTTTACTTGCATGATAAAGTTAAAAAATTTCTAATATTTGAGTTTCAAGTAATTATGTGGTGATATTGGACGTTTGTTCTTATTAGTTAAAATGAAAAATAAAAGTAAAAAAAATAAATCTGAGTATTAACTAATGAACCATAAAGCTTTGCTCTGTTTGAGACAAAACCAGTAAGGAGAATACCTCAACCACAGCTCAAAACCAGTGTGCTAACCGCGCACGCTGAAACCCGCTGCGGCCAGAAACAGCACGTACAGCAGACACGCTGAATCGCACTGTCTGGATCAACATCGCACTCTGTCTGCAATGCAGAGCACGCTGAAACTGCAGCGCACCCTGCCTGGGACGCGCTCTGTGCTCTAATTTGATTGCATCTGGGGCAGCTTTGACCTGAGCCACCTCTGCTGCCTTTTTTACGGCACTTGTGGCAGCTGCAGCAGTGCCGCTACAACCAGCCATGGAATCTGCATCTGAAACACAAAACAATATTACCAATTGACTATGATGGCGAATATTTCGTCTAAGATGGGAGTGTCTAGATGAATTTATATATTAGGATGATCCAGTTTAAGGAGAGAAATTTCTCTCTTTTACATGTGCATGTGAGATCAAGAAAAAAATGGGGTAAAGATAAGATGTCAGACCTTACGGGCATAGCCACCATAAGCCACGCCGTCAATTAAAGCCGATGGAGTACGAGTTAATTCAGCTGCAGATCTTTCTCCATTAAAATTCTCTACAAAATTGCAATTTAGCAAAGAATCACCTATATGGGCATTCTTGGTACATGTCATCAGCCCAATGATTCAAACAAAGATAAATTCTCATTCTATTTCTAACAGTGGCATAAAAAAAAAACATACCATTAGGTTTGTCTTGCTAACGTAGCCAATCGAATGCCAAATTTTATTGCTTCTCCAATTGCACCTTGGCCTATGTCTCCACTCATGGGACGCCATCCAACTTTGGTTGACATATAATTTCACATACAAGAACATTAGAAATCTATATAAGGTGAACATTCTACAAATAAATCAAAGACTTCAGAAAGTTGTCTTACAATTCAGATATTCACGACTCACGAGCCCACCTGCCATAAATTGCAACAATGTAGACAGGGTTCCATGGTTGAATGCATGTTGCACATGGAAGAAATAGTTAAAGCCCCCAAATCTTGTAAGCTGACCTAAAAGAATTGCATCACCAGTTTTAGTTTTAAACAGAAATTTTTGATATTTTGTATTTGTATTCATGTAATCCACATGAAATCAAAATTATTTTAGGATCATTTAATACACATTTAGTACAGCTATGGCAGACTATACTGAATGCAGCTCAGGAAATCATAGTTTGTTAACTAAGGAGACAGTCCCACTAGAATTTAAGTCAGCTCATATATGATTACTTCGACAGAAAAAACTAAAACTACCTTCCACTTGTATGTATCTCTATAACATCCACATCAGTTATCTTCAGAAGTTCAGATGTCTCTATACGTTTATAAGGTAGTATTGATCTCCAAAACCTCAGGACTTTGTGGAGGCAGAGAAGAGAAGAACTAAAGCCTAATCATCCACCCCTAACACACAAATACTAAAGAAGGGAAACATTATCTCTAAACATCTAGCACTGTTTCATTCTCTCAAACTTGACCAGTTTCTATGACCCAAAACATACAACACAAGTACATGATCAATCCATCGCATCCAATATGATTCTAGTTAGCAATGAAAAAAAAAGTGTACTTGATTTAAAAAACAAATAATTAGCAGAAATGTCAATATTCAATTAATTGTATGGCATCATTGGAATACATGAGTAGAGATCCAGGTAGCTCAGATTTCAGATGGCATTAGCAACTGTAAGGCATCATTGACATTCATGTGTAGAGATTCATTCAGAAAAAAATTTTAACGATAAGCCAGTTTCAGAAATCGTCTAGACATAAGTCGTACTGTGATTCGCCTTCCATTGGCGGCATGGTCTTTCAAGGGGGATAGATGGAAGGAGATCACTAGACCAAATATTCCTCTTTTCATAAGAGACTTCATGCATAAATATAACATAATTAATCTGCACAATGGTATTATTCATATATAAAGCTTTTGCACCCAGTCCAAATTTCCAATATGAAAAAAGAACGAATATTAATCTGCCGACAACCAACTTCAGCATCATTTTTTTAATTGAAATAGAAAAAAAAATTATAACAATACCTTGACACCAACATTTGTGCACAATCGTACAGCCTCTCTGACACCTGGACGACATGGATCCTAAACCAAATTCAACATTAGTAAAAAATGAAACATACAAGGGAAACCAACAAAGAATATGCAAATAAATAATAAAATGAAAATATCCCCTTGAAAACTCTAACATGAGAAATGAGACTCAAATGAAGCAGATATATACCTTGATTCCCACGATGGCCAGCAAAATCAGGTCATCCTCAAGTAAGGCTCACTGTTCCAGCTGCTCTTCATCTTTTGGTACAAGATTTATATCAAAGGATCGGTATGCCATTGCAACGCAGCGCAAACTCCACCTCTACAAAATAAAATAAATGGAAAATTATGCTGCATAGGAAGCAGTGAACTCCAACCTGCTAGTATCCTTTTACAGTGACTGGAGTATAAGTGTGATGTTGTAACAGTGCCTGCCTTTCTTGGTTTTCATTAGATTTAGAGGGTTAATGTGACAATCAAATACCTGAAATTTTGCAACAGTGTCAGGGGTACGAAGGATTCCTTGAGGAGAATTGGCAGCAAGCTCAGCACTAGCAGCTTTCCTTATATTTGGTCTGAGAGAACAACTCCTGAAATCTTTGAACAACCTGAGACATAGAAATTTGTTGAAAATGTAACATAATAACAACAAATCAAGCATATTTCCCAAATCAAGCATAATGAAGTTTAACACTATCATGAAGCATGATGAGAGGAAGTTGATTAAGCATGACAACGTTATGTAAACTACAATGTCTTTGATGGGAAATGGGGGTTAGCGGCACGATGGGAAGAGGGTTAGCTGCCACTTGACAACATTTTTTTCTCCTTTACTTTTCCTTTCTTAATTATTTTTTTCAAATTTAATAAACAAATTGTTTTATGAAGGTCTAAGAATAAGGAAGTGCTCAGAAAATATTAAATTTGAGAATTTAATCGTAGCCTTAATCAGAAACTTACCAGGAGTTCATCAGCTAGTTCAGAAGATGATGAAAAGATAAGTCCATTTTTCTCAACTTTTATTAGCTCTTCGATGCTTCCATATTGTCATGTCAGAGCATTAAAAGAAAAAAGGCAAGTGAAAAACAATCAAAGCAAAGTCATTATCATTCAAATGAAGTACCCGCAGAATACATATTTCAAGAATTACCATGAGAAGGATACAGCACAGACTAGCAGTCCACACCCAAACATATCCACAACCTGATACCACATTTTCAGTGTCAAAATTGAAAATGAGATGAGATATAGTGAAGTTTGGTTTAAACTAAGGATGTTGTAAGGAACAAGTAACCACCTTCATGGGAAGGTCCAAGCCAGATGAGGACGTATGCAGGCAAACTCCTAAATCAGCTGATCCTGTAAAACACGTAGAATAATTGGATGAATGTAGATCTGTCAGTGGAGAAAGTTATGATTAGTTAATCACGGTTGAAAACCTACCAAGCAATAAAGAATAATCTTCAGCTAATAGCCACATGGTACAAAATGCCACTCGCTTCAGATGTAACTGCTTTATTTTTTCTTCATACTTCTCTCTTTTTGGCCCTTTTCCTGTAAGGATTAAGTAGTTAGATGTGCCACTTAAAATTTTGATAGTGCAATTAGATAAATAAGGATAAAGTAGAAACATACTAGTAATGATGAACAACAACCTTGGGTATGAATATTGTTTCCCACTGCAGATATCTTTCCAAACCATTTCTTCCTCAACTGAGTCATCCTCATTTAAAGTTGTCGCAAACACGCCTATCATACATAACTGCTACCACCATTACCACCATACGAAGAAATCACCAACGTCCAAATCCCCCATCATGTCTCCTTTTGGATCACTTTTGTAAAGTTTCACCCCAGTCCTGAATTTGAAGCATAAGGAAAGTCTGATCTCTGTTGCAGGGTTCAATGATCCATGACAAGCGCAAGAGAATTGATGGATGGGATCTACAACCTCTATTGCTATCGCAATGACATTCCTTTCCCAATCACAAACTTTGTAAGTCCTTGACACTGATTGAACAGGATTGCTTGGAGAAGGGAAACCTCGCAACACCTTGAGAAGATGATGGTAATGGAGATGGTGGTAATGGAGATGGAGGTAATGGAGATGGTGGTAATGGAGATGGAGGTAATGGATTTTCTGGTTGCTTTGTCGATTGTGCACGGGATGACGGTGTATCTTCAGTTCTTTGTGTCCCTCCTTGTATTCCCTCACTTGTTGATGGTCTCACATAAGTTCCACTTTCAAGTCTCTCTCGTATCCATCTAACATTTTCTTCCAATCTATCATATTTTTGCTACATTTTTTTACTTCCAATGTTTTTTTCCAAAAGCAATGAACGAGCGGGAAGTGCAGCATCATACTTCCTTTTAGAGACGGTGGTTCCAACACAACAAGTACGCCCCCTCGCTTCTTGGCCAAACCACTTGGCTTAGAGGATCATCATGAATAGTGAGGTCAGTGGTACCCTGGGTTGAAGAATGTTGCAAGGCAGTTTTTTTTGCTTTAACTTGTTCCTTCAAAAGAATGAAAAAATAAAATAAATCAGGACACAAATAATATTCAAACAACTACAAAGTAAATTAAGAATTGGGTATAAAAGACATCATTGGGCACATACCATATATTGTTCAGAACCATGCGTAGGTTTTCCATCCTTTCCCGTGTGACAAGCAATCCATATGTCAGTGCGTGTGACTGGTTCCCCATCAGGGTTCTTCTCAACCTATATACTTGACAGATTAGTCTCAGCCTATATAGTTAAATGGTATATAATATTGTACTAGTAGCTAGAAACTCAATTACCATTTCATACTCTACTTCTGCAGCACTCTTTTGGCCACCCCCCCATACGTACTTTGAAGCCTTTTTGTTTTTTGCATTTTGGGCTCTAATTGCCTTCGCTTCAGGGGTGCTCTCATGGCGAACAACTCCTTCCAATCCTCTTCTCTTACACCATTTGGAACATGCTTCTCTTGTTCCTCAATGGTAGGATACTTATCCAAATAATTCTTCCTAAGATCTGCCTTGAACCTTCTATAATATTCAGGCATTTTCAAATGCACACTCTTTTTCACATAATTTGGAATGTCGTATTCACGCTGCAAATAAGCCATTGAGATATAAGTTGAAAATAAAATAAGACATTATGAAAATCAATGATGTAAAATCTCACCTTGAGGCCATTCCACACATCCTCTTTGTAATTGTCAGTAACATGGTACCAACCCTTGAATTTGATGGGCACAAGGGTTTCAACAAGCTTTCCAATGTTTTTATTGAAATTTCTAGCACCAGGTCCAACTGCTAAACCGTGGAGGTTGAACTGTATGGTCTGTTTAACTTGACTGTCATCATTTGTAGATCTAGTGACATCAATGGTGGAGAGATTGCCGCCAGTACTATCCATTTCTATCAATGACATTATAGATATTAACCATTATCAAACAAAAAGAAATAAGAATCAACTATATACACCACATTTATAGATAATTTCCTTCCACAACATATCCCCACAAATAGATTTTTATATAGCATTGGAAAAGCCAATCTGAATACATAGCTACAAAGCTTCCCCTTCCCAACTCAAAAGTCAAAATAAGAAACAAAGACAAAATATTTGGTCTCAATCAAAAAGGATGACTAAAATAGCATTAGAAATGCATCAAAAAATAATGTAGCATAGTCAATTAAAATTCCAGTAAACTCTTCAGGTTGGGGTTGTCTTTCAAGATGCTTTGATACACAGTGGGAATTTCCTTTTTATCGACATTAGTGTTCAAGCCTCTTTGAGTATGTAGAACTACATGCCACCCATTATTTGATTGATCTTTCGAATAAAATACCCCACTTGTTTCTTGAGCTAAAATGAATGGATCATCTTCCACCTTTCTTTTGTCTTTTAGCTTCGACAAGTTTACCATCTCATGGTTCCAAATTGGGTCCACCTTATATGCATTTTTCTTATCTTCCACTTTGACCCATCACAATAGAAGACAGTTTCTTTGAAATCTATATAGTCTAGCACCAGTATGTCTCTAACAACTCCATACCATTTGACTAGTTGGTCCTTTGGCCTCTTATCTTTCTTACTAGCAACAAAATGAGCAATGGCATCCATGGAGACACCACTATCTTGTGTCACCAAACATTCATCCAAAGAACTTGTCGCAAATGTGAAACCATTTACACAATATTTTGGATATCGGGTTGCCAAAAATTGTGGACCATTGGCTAACCTCCAAAGTGTGGTATTTGTTTCCCCAGCCTTCTCCAACTACATTGTAAAACAAATCATCTTAGAACTGAAATCTGAAAATAAAAAAAATTTATATATATATATATATATATATATATATATATATATATATATGTATGAATAAATACACATTATAAATACCTCATTACACAACCAAGGAATAAAATCTGTAGCTTTCTCAACATTTTTCCTTGACCCTTTTTTTTACTTTGTGTAGCCAACTCTATGCAATATTCATTGTATTTTCTGCACAAGTTACCATATTATCATAATTCTATATTTCTAGTTATAAAAAAAGACTAAAATATTATATATCTTACTCTTCCCAATCACTCGAATCAGCAAGTGCATTGAAAACTCATCTTCGAGCTTGTTTAAATTGTACATTATTTTTCCTTTATCCAATGGCTTTTCATCGGCATACTCATGATCTACATCAAGCCACTCCTCTTGACTGTGTTTGTGAGTTCCGAACAGTAGCTTTGGCATATACTCCATGCAGTATGTAACAGATTCATCTACAAGGTATGATTCTGCTATTGATCCTTCTATGTATCTGAAATTTTTACCATAGTCTTTGTATCGTTTCATTAACCTATCAATCATAAATAAAATGATAAATTAGTATATAATATAATAAGATAACGTGATGACGTGCACTAAAATTATAAAAATTATTTACCGCTCAAAGGGATTCATCCATCGATATCGAACTGGACCACCAAGCATCGCTTCCTCGGTTAGATGAGCCATGCAATGCACACTTATAACAAAGAATGATGGTGGAAGCTCCTTTCAAGGACACACATTACCTCAATCACACCTTTGTGTGCCAACTGAAGATCTGTTTTGTTGATCACTTTAGCACATAAGATATTAAAGAATAAGCTAATTCTTTGAATAGCAATTCTTAAATCTTTATCCTTCTTGTCACGAAAAACATGTCTAAGCAAAATTGTAAGTAAATGTTGCATAATGACATGGTAATCATGTGACTTCAATCCTCTTAGCTCCAGGGGATTTCCAATAACGCAATTACTCAACTTGGATGAAAATCCACTCGGCAATTTCAACTCTTTTAGTGTATTCATAAATACTTTTTTTTTCTTTCTTGGTCAAGGCAAATGATGCTTTTGGCATTGAAGTTTTTCTCGTTTCATTGTCATGGCTCAACCAATATCTCTTATGAGTTCCCATGTCTTCCATATCTTTTCGAGCATTCTCACCATCCTTTGTTTTCTTAGAGACATTCAACAATATGTTCAATAAGTGTTCAATGACATTCTTTTCAGTATTCATCACATCAATATTATGTCGTAGCTCAACAAACTTTCAGTACGGCAAATCAAATAAAATGGACCTTCTAGACCACGGTGGCGCAATGTTATTGGTTGGTTCATCATTGACGTCATCATTATCAACCATATTCTTGCGCTTTTGCCCACGAACCCTACCTTGTGTAGAACTACCTTCCAAAATTTCCATTATCCTTCGTTCAACTTCTTCGCCAGATAACCGTCGTGGAGCACGACGATGTTCAACATCTTTGTTGAATCCCTTGTCATCTCTAAACTTGTGTTTTGTAGGTAAAAAACGTCGATGGCCTCTATAGCATATCTTCTTACTGTTTGAAAGACGTTCAGATTCTACATCATCAACACAAATAGGGCATGCATTATAACCATGAACATTACAACCAGCTAGAGTCCCATAAGCAGGAAAGTCATGGATACCCCAAAACAACATTGCTTTCAACCGAAAATTGCTTTTAGTACACACATCCCAAGTTGAAACACCATCCGCCCATAATTCCTTCAACTCTTCTACTAATGGCTCCAGGTAAACATCAATATTCTTTCCGGGTGCTTTTGGCCTTGATATTAACAAGGTTAACAAACAAAACTCATTTTTCATGCATAAAGAAGGTGGAAGATTCAAATGTGCTATTATTACTGGCCAACAACTATAAGCATTACTTAGATTTCCACATGGATTAAAACCATTAGTCGATATTGCAAGTCTCAAATTCCTACTATCAGAGGCAAACTCTGGCCATCTCATATTTGTTAAAGTCCATTGTGCTGAATCACATGGATGTCTCATCAAATTCCCATCTGAACAGCATCCTTGTGCCAAGTCATTGCTTCACCAATCCACGGTATGCTAAAAAATCTTTTCAACCTTGGAATCAATGGAAAATACTTTACAACCTTTTTAGCTTCTTTCCTATATACCTTGCCGGAGTCGTTGTCATCGACATCCACATAAACCTTATACCTACCAGAACTACATTTTGGACAAGCAACCAGACTCTCATATTCTTTCCAATAGAGTATGCATCCATTGGCACATGCATGTATTGTCTTACATTCCATCCCCATATCTTTAATTGTGCTTTTCATGTTTGGGTAGTTATCTGGCAAATTACAATCATCCGGCAATAAGGTTTTTAGCCATTTTAACAACATTGTCACACTATTACCACTCCAACTAAAACGAGTCTTGAAATTCTGCAATTCAATAATGGTGAACAACATGGTCTTATCCTTAGGACACCCATTGTACAAAGGCACAGTCGCTTTTTCCTTATACTTTTGATACTTCTTGTTCATAACTGTCTCAGGTTCACGAGAAAGCTTCGGACCACCATCTAGATTACCGCCAAAACATTCTTCGACGGTGTCATTCAAGTCATTTATCCCATCATCAGCCTCCATAGTTTGCATGTTGAGGAATACATCATCAACTAGCTCGCTCATCCTAGGATATTCACAGACATCATCAGGTTCAACCACTTCTGTCATAGGTACACCAATCACATGCTTGTTTATATTCTCTTCATGATGTATCCACGTGACATAATTGGTATCAATGCCATGGCTTAACAAATGAACACCTATGTCGTCAACACTAATGTTTCCCCTCGAGTTCCTACATCGAACACATGGGCAAGGAAAAAAACTCTCTCCATTTGCATTATCCTCAACAAGCTGTTGGAATTGTCTAACGCCGTTTATATACATTGCACTTCCCCGTTTGTTCATCCATGACTTGTCTAAAGGAATTGTTGACATTTCTACACACAAAAAAATTAAAAGATTAACTTTAGTCATTGACCAAAGGAATCTAAATTGCTAAATTGCTTGAAAATCATTGACCAATCTAATGAACTTCAATTCATCCAGTTGTGTTGTTGTATTTGTTATGGTACCCTATACAATGTTTCATTGACCTTCTTTCTACATTCCCAATCCAACTCAATTACTTGAGTTACATTGGATCTCCTATCCAAACTAATTGTTTCTAAAATACCACAATCATGCTTATTGTTGATCTTAGAAAAAACAAAATAAAAATATATAGACATTAAAATAAGAATTCATCAACAACCCATAAGAGTGCAAATAAAAGGAAGATCGTTATAGGATTTAGCATATAAAACAAAGAACTAGATATCAAAAACCAAGAAAGAAAGGCAGTTTAACATCAATTACAGGATGCTTGAAATGGCAGGGACGCAAATAAGAAATAAGAAATGGCAGTTAACCCAATAGTTTTTGTGCACAAATATGGAGTTTGTTTTTCCTGTTTTATTTGTCAAGGCCAAACAAATATGGTGTGAGTATAGCTAATTTTGTTGTAGACTGGTCATGAAGCACACTGGCTGGGTTTTCTACCATAAACCCTCCAATATATGATTGCATAATTCCCAATCATCACTTTGGAAATCCGAAGAAATGGACTTGTGATGAATATGATCCATGAACCACTACTCAACCTAAAAGTTGATGGATGTATAGGATAAATCATACAGGTACCACTCCATTTAAATCCAATGAATATAAGAAATCATCTTTCTGGATGAATTAAAATTTGACAAATCAAATTTATAACCTGTTTTTGTTGGCAAAAGATGCAAGTGTACAAGTTAAAATCATTGGTTTTTGTAATTTTGGCAAGTCTACAAGCTCCTTCAAAACTTTGAAGGGACCGAATCAAAAAGAAAACAAAAATTGTTATTCATGACGAGTGAATTGTTATTTATGTCGCAGGTCTAGGGCTTTAAGTTGGAGAAACCTGCATCTGATCATGTCTTTTTATAAATTTATAGAAGGTATAGATAGAATTTTACTTGTCAAATGTATCATAAGCGGGTTTCACCTAATTTAACCCAAATTTCAGTATAGATTGTATAGTTTAATAATATAGATTATATGATAAGAGAGCTAATAGCTTTTATTCTCACTATTATATAATCAAATTGGAAGTATAAACAAGGAGTTACTAATTGTTTCTTCTCAATGATCCTTCATTCATTTCTCGATCTACATGTTTAATGGCCTAAACCTGAAACTTAACATTAATTCCCAACTGAAGAACATATCTCAATATGGCATCTAGATCCCACTCCATAAGACTGATTGTTGTATGGTCACACACTTAGCATCCACGCCACTCTGAATAGAAATGCAAAAGTCGGCGTTTTGATACGTTAAGGGCAATGGGATACAAGAGTGCACATAAGGTCAGCAATTAATGATTTTTACGAGGACATACACACAATCGAAATTGACATTAGGTTCGAAAATGAGGTGGTGTGGAGAGGTGGCACGGATAGTGAGTTCACTAGCTGGAGTGCTTATCATGCAATTCGACTGAGATATGATCGCATTCCATGGACTAGATTGGTATGGTTTAAAGGCAGGATAGCTAGGAAAAGTTTCATTGCTTGGTTGGCACTTAGCAGAGCTCTTAAGACTCAGGATAAGATGAAGAAATGGAAGCAGATTGAAAGATCAAGGTGTATACTCTGTAGTGATGACTCTGAAAATGAAGAACATATGTTCTTTAAGTGCTGGTACTCACGATTTGTATGGTCGTATCTCCTACATTATATTTGGTATAATCATCAACCATTGGACTGGAATGATGAATGGGAGTGGTGTCTACATAACTTTGCTGGTAACTCTCCAAACTCAATGATCAAGAAGCTGACACTAACTGCTACGATATATCATGTTTGGACAGTGGAATAGACGCAGATTTCAAGCGAAACATATGGTTGCAGCTGATTTGATCACCAAAATAATTGAAGTTGTTAGGTTGCGAGCTTCGGTCCTGGACTTATGAGTAGAAGATAATGCAAACAGTAGATGGCTATTCGAGAAATGGAGAGTAGCAGTCAAATTTTTCTTCAAAACATGGTCATTGCATGAATGGAGTAAGCCTGAATTGGGTTGGTACAAAATCAACTCGGATGGCTCTTTAACTGGGGAACAGGGCAGCTATGGAGCAGTTATTAGGGATCATTAAGGACATGTTATAGCAGCTGCAGTGGGATCTAGGCAGGGCAGTTCAGTAATATTGCATGAAATGCAAGGGGGGAGTCTGGAATAAAGCTAGCGCAGCAATATGGTCTATAGAGGGTGGAATTATGTATGAAGTAACACAATGTTTATATTTATTTGATGACCACTAGAGCACCCCCTTGGGAAGCAAGACATACCACAAGGTGCATAAATGCCATTAGTGCCTTTGAGGCCTGCAAGATAACACATATAATGAGAGAAACAAATCAGTTAGCACACAAACTAGCTAAGCTAGCCCCCAACCTTGAGTATGTAGAGATCACTCCGAGCTCGTTTGCGGAGGATCTCAAGAAGATTGTGTTTGATGATGCTAGAGGTAGGAAGTATATTCGAATGTAACCTGTAAGGATCGTCTTTTAGTGGTCTTGGGAGCCCATTTAAACCCCGCGCTTGCCTTTCAAAAAAAAAAGTACGTATACTAAATGAATTTAGTTATGTCAATTCTCCAGTTTGTTTTCTTCTACCTTTTTTCTTCACAAAAACTTTAAAAAGTTCTGATCATACAATGTGATCCACAAAAATTGTTGAATTTTGCTGAAGACTGTTGTTGTCTTTGCAGCTAGTCTAGAATTGTGTTGTTTGCAAGGCATCCACTGAAATTGGGTAAGTGGGACTGGTGTCTATTTTCTGATCTATAACATATACAATTCAAGGTACTCACTCTAGTTTGAAAACCTTCTCAAGTCTATTGGATATCCTAGAACACTGTTCGGCAAACATTAAAAAACAAATAATATAAATACTGGAGTACACAACCAGGAAAGTCACCAAATGAAGAGAACTAGAAATCAAATTAGAAAGACAAATTGAATACCAACTCGGATGCAAATATCAAATATTTCACATTTCCCATGTGATTTAAGGAAAACATTGAGATCATTAAATTAACATACATGGTGACTGACAGAGAAATATTTGTACTACAAGCATATCGAAATATAGATGATATATATGGAATCCAGAAGTTACCAAAAGCTGGGTTTTCATGGTTAAAATGAAGATATTATTAGCAGCTTCAATTGTCTTCAAACATATATAACTGATCAACTGGACAATGTGTATTTTCTTTTGTTAACTTCAATTTGAAAAAATTTAGTATAAAAAAATAATACAAGCAGAAAGACAATTTGTAGCAAATAGCAAAACAAATTCTTGAGTCAAACAGTGCCAATCCATATCAGCTAAGAACTCGGACAACAGACCTACACTGGGTAAACACATCCCAAGAAGGTAAGTTCTTAGTCTCACTCAATTATTAATCTCTCCCTTGATTTTGAATCAATTAATCAAATACTGAAGCTCATTCTCAAAAAATAAATAAAAATACAGGATGGACTTTTGACCCTTTTCACGTAGTAGAAAAGAGTTTTATGACGCCCAATGTTGTCCAGTGTGACCATTGATCTTGTATATATTTCTACAAGCCTAAAACTAATGATTGACGACTGAAAGTTCAGCAGGGGTAGAAGACTATATTTTCCAATTTAAATTCCAGATCATCAATAATCTCATCAAGATATGTGAAGAACAAAACCCTTGGTCATTTGATAGGGGCATAATTATGTTATTTTTAGTACCATATTTCTATATGTATTATTAGCTATTATTTGTTAATTATGGTACTAATTGCTATTTTCATGTTTGTGTAGGTTTCCAATTACAATACTTTAAAATAGAAGCAAATTGGCAATTTAGAAATACTAATTGCACAAGGACTTCACACAAGCAAGGAAACCACACCAGCAAGGAAACCACAGAAAGAAGAAAACAAGAATAAAAAGGGGACATACCTGGCTTGGAGAGAAAAACCACCCATCGAGCAATATCATTGATCCACTGCATCCATACACAGCATCCACGCTTACAAACCCTAGCCGCCGCCACCAACCACCCCATCGAGCAACAACATTCATCCACCGCCTCCTAATCCACCGCCGCAGCAAGTCCATTGCCCTGAACCCATCATCACCCATCTTCACCGTCCTCCTTCACCTTAGCCATCGTCCTCAGTTCATCATCCACCGATCTACAGCCTCCTCATCAAACCTAATCGAACCCCCATTCTCGCAGATCCCCCCTCCTCGCGACAGCCCTTCGTCGTCCTCTCTCCACTCAACCAATCAACCTCCCCCTTGATTATCGCCACCTCGCCAACCCGTAGCCACCGTCGTTGTTCCTCGTCATCCCCTTATCTCTCTCACTCTGTCACAAGCAGAAATTGAAAGGAAGAGAAGAAGCAGACCGTGAAGAGGGAGGAACAGAGAGGTGAAGCAAATCGCGAAGGAGCTGATCGCGAAGAGAAAGATGATTTTCTTCTGCTATTTACACCCCAGTTTCTACTCCTACCACCACGGATCAGGCGGCAGTGTTTTGTTTCATCTCTCAACTCTTTCTCTTAATTTTAGTTTGATTATTGAGTATGGATTAATGTTTGAACATAATTAATATGTCTAGCTAAACTCCTCTTAGTTAGGGGTGGATTCGAAGCCCCGAACATGTGCTTTATAAATTAATTGAATTTAATCTTCCTTGCTATTAGTGATTGTGTTTTGCTTAACTGCTTTATAGAGAACTTTTCCTTTTATGTTTGTTAAGGTGGCCAACTTAGTAAGCATGCTAGGATTTGGAGCTAGAGTCTAGGAGAGTTTCACCTAATTGTTATGATTCTGTACTCACAAGTAGTAAATACCAAGGAACGTTGGTAAGGTTAAGTCAAAACCTAGGCAAGAACAAGATGCTGATCATACTTGTGATTGCCTAGTCAGTGTTCATATTTTCCACAAAACTTAATGATCTTAGATTGCTATTTAACTTGCGATTCCTGTTTAGATAGCATGATAAAAATAGTTTGAAAGCGACGCTTAGTTTAATTCAACGAACTTGGGAAAATAATAAGATTAATGCAGTGCGGTCACGATTAGTCTTGAGCATTGTCTCTCACGAGTTAGCAAGTGATTATTGAAGATTGA
This sequence comes from Berberis thunbergii, assembly GCA_003290165.1. Classification (NCBI taxonomy): domain Eukaryota; kingdom Viridiplantae; phylum Streptophyta; class Magnoliopsida; order Ranunculales; family Berberidaceae; genus Berberis; species Berberis thunbergii. Next base: position 152,993 of record QNQO01004916.1, on the reverse strand, counting down.
TTTATAAGCATGTGTTTGGTGTGTGGAGATAAAACCCTTAGCTAATTTCTCATCCTTGCCATCTCTTTAGTTTATTATCTTTACATTAATTTTCGTAGTTATTTTCATAATTTAATTTAGAAAATCCAATCCCCTTTTATTTAATTAATTAGATTGTTAGTTGTCTTTTAATTATTATTAGTGTAATTAACAAGCCCTCTAATCCCCGGTCTAGAACGATCCCTACTTATTCTATACTACAAATCACAAAGCAGGCTATTAAGTTGTGTGCTACTAAAATAGTGCATCATCATTGCCAGTGGCGGATTTATGTATTGGATAAGGGGGGCAATTGACCCCCTTATAATTTTGAAAAAAGCTCATTAAGTTAATTGTATGTTTTATTTTGCCCCCCTTTAAAATTTTAGATTGCCCCTCTTTATATACAATCTTGGTTATTGACTCCAGGTTATTTTAAATCAAAGGGTGTTGTTTTCTATTTTTTAAACTTCACCTTCACCAATCTCAATCCCAATCCCACTCCACATCTTTTTCTTTTATTTAATCTCTCTCTCTCTCTCTTTCTAATTCTCATATATCCATCCACCATCTCTCTCTTTTTCTTTTTTAATATCTCTCTATTTTAATTCCCACCATTAATTGAGTTGGAGACCGGAGGAAGGGAAATTATACATTTCAAGAATTTTTTTTTTAAATTTCTATCTATTTAATCTCTTTATTTTAGATTAAACAATTATAAATTTTAGATTTCAAAAGTTGTTGTTTGTTTGTTTTGTCCGAGCTAGCCCAAAAGGAAAAAGTTCTTCATCCACTCTAGTCCAGAGAATAGACACTACTTAGGCTACTGCTGCTACTACTACTTGGACTTAGATTGTACTGTTATGCTTGCCTCAACGCCAAAAAGTTAGAAAGAAAGCAGAGCTATGCTTCTCGCCAACTCTCATCTTATACCACCATGCTTAATTTTGTTTTCTCCAATTAAAAAAGGTGAACTCTTCATTTGCTAACTATAGTTGAATTAATCATGTCATATATATTTGTTTAGTTGAACAGTTGTATAGTAAAATAGTTGTGTACTGTTTGCCCCCCTTTATCTGCAATCCTAGATCCGCCCCTGATCATTGCCTATTTTTCTTATTTTCCTTATATTCATTACCCTGTATCCCTCTTCTTAAGTAAGCAACAAAAAAAAAAGAAAAAAAAGTGATGTACGTCACGTACCTTTGTTTTTAGCAAACTCGATCCTCCCACTTTGTAGGGGGTTAAGGCTTTGGAAGCTGAATAGAGAAATAGAATTTTATCAGTAATAATGAACTATGACCAACATAAAGCATTATGGAGAATGCAATTAATAAAATGTAGTCAAGCAAATAGTGCATAATATCTTAGATGGTAGCAATTCATCATCCAGAGCTTTACCACCTCATATACATGCACCCCCAAAAAGAATATCTACATTCAGCATGTTAGTCAGGCACTATGAAATGGGTGAACCCTGTACTTTTTCTTCACTAGCTATAACATCTCTCCCTATGCCTAAGTTGAGGCACTGTAAGCATTTTTAATATTTTCAACACGAGGATATAGAAAAATGACTAATAAAGGCATTAACATTGGTGAGCTCAGGATCTGACACACATAATCTACAACAATGTGAACCAAGGAAAGCATTTTATCTGATCAACTCACATGTTTTAGAAATGACACATTCATTGGCAGTTTCATTTTAGATCCCATTCAGCAAAAACAAACTGGGAACAAGATGAAGCTCATACTAATTAGATGCTTGTTGCGAACAACATAAATAAATGAAGATTATTGTGACACCATACTCTATAGTAGTTAGTTTGATGTAAGGAAGGGTTATCATATGTTGTACAAAACAAATTTAAAAGCCAAAGACGCTAGCTATATCAAAATTCAGAATGGGAAGAAAATCGACAAAGTTAAAACTATGAAATAAATCAAACAAAATAATCATACCTCGGCTTTTTAGATTATGTTTGGGAGCTAAAAAAGTTCTTCCATGAAGGGGGCAGACAACAAGGTTGTGTTTTGATCGGAATTTGAACTTCTATTTACAAGAAAACTCACTCTACTTCTCTATTTTTCTTTCTTGACGGGGGCGTAATTTAGGGTTGGTAGTTGATTCATGTGGTTGTCATGAACAAACGAATTTGAGTTGAGAGGGAAACATTATACTTCTATTTTCATATATCGGAATTAATTACCCTTTTAATTTCATTTTTCAGTCATACTATACATTAATCATGTTTTAGTAACACTTAATCTAACTATCAGAATATTGAATTGAGTACCTGAAATTTTATCTACAGCTAGCAATTGTAAGTAGTCTAGCAACTTGTGATTCCCAGATGAATCATGCAATACATAAACAACACTCAATTTTAAAAAAAAAATTTCTTCTATTTTTAAGCCTTTGTTTTTCTTTCTCCTCAGTGCATCTGGGTTTTATGACGATCCACTGAAACTCAATTTCAGATGCTATGAAACAATGAGTTTGTAAAGAACTGCATGCTGGATGATGATGATCCATATTCTAGTTTAGGACTAATCTCATCAAAAGCTACGTACGAGTTTCATGCTCAAGATAAAAAAAAATAAATAAAAATAACCAAACCATTGAGACGATCATGCCGATTAATACAACAAAAGAAATTTTGCATATTAATTAATGCTAAAAATAACATAAGGAATTGACCATTGAATACTTTCACCATTAATACATTTTGAATTATTTTGAACAAACATAATTGCAAAACAGGTAGCTTGACCATGGAAAACCATAGGTTCCAATTTGGGATTGATCTACATAGGGGCAAGTTGGAGGCCTCACTGAAACTTCAAATTTTCATGCTATTATATAGGTTTTTGCCTCCACACTCTTAGAGTTTGTTGTCCTTCCCTTTTTGAAGTAGAAAGCCGGACAATCATTTTCCTAAATTAACCAAACACTAAAGTGTTTTCTCTTATAGAGTTTACAAATCTGATTTCACATTTTGAATCTTCCCTCGTTGTTGATCTTTTACTTCCAAAGATATTATTATTATTACTTCCAGACATAAATAAAAAAAACAATCTTCGAACCCTAATTTCATCAAAAATAAAAGATAGAGAGAGTACATGTTCGGTTGCAATGGCTGATCGATTTTGAAGACATCGAGTACTAAGGAGGGAAGACCAGTGAAGGAGGGGAGGAGGGAAGTCAAGGGAGGACCAGGGAAGTCGAGGGAGGGAGCAGGGAAGGAGAAGAGGAGTAGGGAAGTCGAGTCGAGGGAGGGAGCAGGGAAGGAAAAGGAGCAGGGAAGTCGAGTTCGATGTCGATGGTTTGTGGAGGTTTGTGGAGAAGGAGAAGGAGCAAGTTTGTGGAGGGGAGGGAGGATTTTGTCGATGGAAGTCGAGTGGAGGGAAGGTCGAGCGCCAAAATAGCCCGCCCAATTTTTTTTTTCAGCTTTTCATGTAGCCACGGTTTTGAGCCGTTGCTAATTTTTTTTTGCAACGGTTTTAAACCGTTGCTAGATCTAGCCACGGTTTAGAACCGTTGCTAAATTTTTTTTTTGCAACGGTTTTGAGCCGTTGCGAATAATGCCCACGGTTTGGAGCCGTTGCTACTAGTACCCACGGTTTTTAGCCGTGCCAAATATACCAATGGTTTTAAGCCATGGCCAAATTTTTTTACACACGGTTTTAAGCCGTTGGTACTTTTAGCTACGGTTTTCGGCCGTGGCAAATAAACCAATGGTTTAGAACCGTGGCCATCTCGGCGTAGCTAAACTGGCCTTTTGGTGTAGTTGACACCATCGTAGCCACCACCCTCCCCAGCCTCCCTCATCTTTTTCTTTTTCTTCCCCTCGATTGAAGATTGTATGAGGAATGGAGAGGGATATATGGTGGTTTCTGGTAGTGGTGAAAAGTCATCTCAATGGTATTTGGAGGATAGAAAATAGGTGGAAAAGGGGGTTAATGTTGGTGATTTGTGGTGGGCGGTGGGAGTTGTGGTGGTGAGCAAAATATAAAAGAACTTCAAGTCAGCACCTAAAAAAACACTATTTAATTTTACAGCTTCTAATCAACAACTCATTCAGAAGCAAAACAAATAGTTCATTTAGAAGCTCGTTCAGAACTTCTAACTCTAGTTAGAAGTTAGCTTCTAACCACTTCAAAAAAAAAAAAAACACCACCTAACTCATGGCTTTGAGTTAAGGGTAAAGTTGGAGAAAAAAGCCTGACACACAAAGATTAGTGGGGTCTGTGGGCCAGCCAATTGATTTTTTTGGTTAAATGATCAATTTACCCATGAATTAAATTTGTAGCCTTACTTTGAAGCGAGGGCACTTGTGGAAATCTAAAAATGTGTGTGGCACATTCAAAATCACTATTCAATAGACTTGTTCTTGTTATATGCTATCTATTATGTTTCCAACATCTGAAGCTAGTCACTCAGAAGTGAAAACTAATCGGTTTTATTTTTCCCCCCACCGAAAGCTCTACTACTTCCAGACAAAACACTTTGGTGAGGCTTGTTCCAAAACTTATATCCTTCTTAACCATGCAGGGTTGACAACGAGTAGTTACCCAAGATGTGAATCTCATCAGGTTGTTCGGCATGTCAGTTACTCCTTAGCATGGTGTGCTCCTCTGAGCCTCCCCAGTAGTTTTGTTGTTTATCATCTTACATTGCCTCCTGGACTCATTTACTTGAGTTTGAGTTGCACTTTTTACTTCTTCAATTGGTCTATGTTTTCCCTCGGGATATTTTATCATTCTTGGACTACCAAATAAATTCCACAATTATTCATGTTTTGGCTGTGATTGAGCCCCTGTTAATTATGTTGGAATAATGTTGACTTGAATAGTCCTACATCAAGTAAGGAGGAGTTGTCACAAAGGTTTATACGAAGATGGTCCACTCCCTAATAGCAACGTGGTTTTTAAGATAAAACCCCACACCATATAGCCATGATTGGGTGATGTTTAAGTTGGGAACAATATAGTTGCTATGTAAAGTGGACCCAGGTGCGTGCACACGCTCGACTCGCCAACAAGTGGTATCAGAGCCAACGGTTCGGCTGGGCCTCGGCGAGGTGGAAGTGCAGGAGCCACAATGTTTAGGGGGCCAGGCGCAAGGTAGCGAGCTAGGTAGAGCATCACAGGTGCACATCGCAAGGTAGTGAGCCATGTAGAGCAGCACAAGTTCAGACGAGATGGAGTTAGTGCGATGGTTGAGACTAGGTCGAGCCAACAATGCTAGGAATAGTCGAGCCCGTACACCGAGTGCTACCCACAGGATCGTGGTTACACGTGACACTCGAAGAGGAGGTGTACTTCAAAATGTTGCGGACCGATGGATGGATTGTAGGATGTGTGGTGATTCATGCCAAAGGTGGAGATTGTTGGGATAGTGTTAGCTTGAATAGTCCCACATCAAGTAAGGATGAGTTGTCACAAAGGTTTATAAGGAGATAGTCAACTCCCTAATAGCAACGATGCCTTTTAAGATAAAGCCCCATAACCCATGATTGGGGTAGTGTTTAAGTTGGAGACAATATCGTTGTGGACCCAGGTGTGCACGACAACAAATTAAATCATGCAAGTCTATTATCCAAATATAATTAATATATAATAGGTTAATATTGTTCAGGGGAAAAGCTTGCTTGCTCAGAAGAAGTGGGTTAGTTACTCCAAATTTATAAAGCAACGAGGCATTGAAACATGACATGTTTTGTTGAGACTCATAGAATTGACACTCGATGGATATACGCATGTGATGATTGTGGAGGTTTTCTCTAGTAGGAAGGTGCTAAACCCAATGTCTTATGAATGTGAGCTAATTTAATGGTAAATACACATTTCTTATGTGGTTTCCAAATCTGTGAGTTAGGTGAAGGGCCTTGCCTTAATGGGGGTATTGAGAATGGCACTGGCCATAGGAAGGAAAATTTCTTCAATCATACAACATTCCAAAGTTTTACCATTAGCATTGAAGTTAATATGGTCATGAATATAGTCATCAACTAAAATCCTAGAGAGCTCAGATACATGGTTCTTGAGAATAAAAAATATTTCTAACCATTTATCATTCTACAGATCACAAATAATGTTATCCCCAATAATCCAAATACATCCTTTCGACATATTCTCTACCACTTTTCCCAAAGATCTCCATGAATAAGAAATACTAGGCTTCTTAAAGTTAGTAAGGAGCGCATTCTAGTCTCTAGCATAAATAAAGGTGATGAACTGACTCCAAATAGAATTGAGAGTGGAACTTTTTTTCAGGATGATGGATTGTTTTTCTCAAATATAGATGGAATTCAAAGGAAACTATCTTCCTATCTCTATAAGGGATTGCCAAGGAATAAGGTGACAAAGATTTGCTTCATCATTACCTGGCCAAAATGTGTTCTAAACAATTGATCTAAATTCTCACACAAGTTTTAGGAACCATAAAAGATCGCATGGTGTAGACAATAACAGAGGCAACACCAAATTTATGAATTTGGTAGGTAACGATTAAGCAAATTGATTTTTTTTATTAATAATCCAATAAATAATATTTTTTTTCTCAAGAGTATCTTCTTTCTCATTAAGAAAAAGTATATAAATAAGAAAGAAAATTACTTATATGGTCCCTTGTATTTAAGACTATGGCATAACATAAAAAAGGGAAAAAAATAATTATTAACCATTTTTGCTTACTTTAGATATAATTCACAAGTCTTCTAAGCTAATACCAATAGTAGAAAATTCAAAAATAAAAATAAATAAAAATGAAAGCCTACTACAAAAATCTGGGTAAAATAAACATTTGGTATACTCAGAAGCTTTGTTGGCTTGCCGTGTGGCCCTGAATGTGTTAAAGCACATGGCCTATGTAGTTTAGTTATAGACACAAGAGAAAAGAGATAAAGTTAGATCATAACACCCTAAAAATACTCATGTTTCAGAAATTATATAATGGAGATAAAAAATTATGCAATTCACACTTCACACTAACCAAACATGTACAACTTTCTTCCTATGTTCATACTTGTGCAATGATCATTCTAGCTCCTAAAACTATTCCAACAATCTATGTCATACACAACTGCTACATGAACAACACAAGCAATCATATATAACAACAATAAAGATCCCGCAACAAGCTTTTCTCTGAGAATTGCGGAGTCTGTAAGAAAACACCAAAAATTATGAATGCTTCATTGATGTTGTGGTGTTTTCTAATGCTTTTGGAGGAAGAATTAGAACGTCCATAATCACATTGTTAACGACAAAATGAACAAGAGAAGCAAGGAAACCACTTCGTCCCTGAAGTAGTTGGGACTATTGGCGGCGCTTGTGGTTGTGATTGTTGCTCTGGAGGCTGCGATTGCAGTTGTTCAGCATCTACTTTGACCTTCGGTACACTAGAGTCCACCTTCATTGAACCATTTTTTGTCCCTTCCTTCGTCAATCTACAAATTACCAAGATATACATTTTATTACACCCCTATATATAGGCAATGCATGCAAAGGTAATCATGTCTAATAAAGGGTGTGGAAGAAAATTAAATCCTTTCACCTTATTTGTTTTGATGGGGATTTGGGACCAATTAACAAACTCTGGTGAGCAATAACATATTTAGGTTCTTTCATTTCTACAGTTAATTATCTTAATTTGAAATATCATATCCATCATTGTTAACTTTCTACAATTTAACATATCCAACTTTAAAGATATGATATATCTCTCATAAAGATAGAGTTGAAAGCATATGACTAATTTGGAAGGATTTCATGACATAAATGGCATAAAATTAATAAGTTCTTGAAAATTCTCGCAATATGAAAGCTTGTTAATATGCACACCATAAACTAAATCATTTTTGTGGTGAACTAGTGACTAAATAAACAAGGAATCCTCCATGGAAACTGAAATTTCAAATGATATGTTGCCCTCTGAAAATATGGTATTGCCATGTACCAAAACATATAAATAGCATTAGTTTATAACATAAAACATGCATCCATTGGTCATGAATTAATAGGATAAACCACCACAAATGAGCACATTTATCATTGTGCGAGCACTAGGATGCTACCAAGTCAACTAAAAGGTGAAACACTAATATTAAGAAAGAAAGAAAACACACTAAGCATGCAGTTTAAGAAGAACTAACCACAAAACCAATAAAATTAAATAAAACAAGAAAAGAGAAAACCTTAAAGTGGTAGTGGTCTCTCCGGATTAAATGCCCCCTCCCCCCATATTGATACAATTCAATTTTTTTTGTAGTCTACTTTAGTAGATGTCGCTTTGTTTATCGTTTAGTTCAGTCTTAATTTAGGTTTATTCTGTAAAATAAATTTGATAAAAAAAATGAGTATTTATGTCTCGTTACCGAGAGCCTCATTTAAAAAAAAATGCGCCGTCTGGGAGCTTTACCGGGACTTACTAGTAAAGTCCTACATCTGGAAGTGATCCTTGAAACCCATCGCATTCTGGGTAAAGATCTCAATATCGTATTCGTCTAGAAGAAAAACAAAAATTGTGTTTTCATTATGGTCTGACAGATAGACAATTGCATAAATATGTTTGTATCGCTGGAAAAGCCAAACGTTCAAAATCTGAGCTTTCTTTAACTAGCTGGCCTAACTTTCTAAACTTTAAAATAAAAAAATATAAAATAAAAATAAAATAAAAAACTTCTTGTGAGAAGATGACCAAATATTCTATATTTTTATATGCTTTAACATGACCCAACCACGTGTTTCACATGTGAAGGGAAAAAATGTTCAAAAATTAAGAAGCCATAAAAACATGCCAGGTACGAGCTTTATTGAAAACGACTAATGCATCAAAAGTTGACTCAAGTCAAAATAAAATTAAAAATTCTTGTCAATCAAGAAAAAATTTAGCTTAATTTTATCAGTTCGTTCATGAATTTGAACTGAAAGTAGTGACTGACTATGATTTATTTAACCCCCCCCCCCCCCCCAACAAAATAAATAAATAAAATTTATACTATAATTCCACTTCCAACCCAAGACATATATTTATTGTATATATGGCATTTTGGAAAATATTAATTTAAAATTTTGTCAATTAAGAAAGACTGTAGCTTAATTTTATCAGTTCATTCATGAATTTGGCCTGAAAGTGGTGATTGACTATGATTTATTTACCCCCCCCCCCCCTCCAAAAAATAAAATAAATAATAAATAAATAAATAAATAATACTATAATTCCACCTTCAACCCAATAAATATATTTATTGTATATATTGCATTTTGTATGGATTCCTGATCAAGAGATCAAAGGCCATGCACGTGTCATATATCCTAATGCCCCACATATATTTGAAATACACAAGAAAATGAAAAACAAACATATCTAGTAAATATTGATGCTTAATATAAATATGCTTCTAAAAGATAAGCATAATGGACTCACATTGGAAAGGCGAAAGAAACAACACTAGTTCCACTGCCAGAAGAGCGGTGAGAATTGCTAATGGAACGACGGATGCCCTCTGGAGGTGTCTTTTCTTGATTGGCTCGTATTACTTCCTTCATAGTTTCTGCTGCTGCTTCAGTAATACCTAATTTTGAACTCTTTTTAGTAGGCGTAGGTGTGTCTGGCACAGTGCCAGGGGTGGTCGTGCTTGCGGATGAGGTAGGAGTAGTTGGTGTTGATATAGGAGTGGTCGCAGTAGGGATGGGCATGTTATCCACATCTGTTGTGGAATTTGGAAACTTGAACATATCATCAGGTCTTCCTAATTCTTGAGACTTGCCCATCAAAATTGCTTGATCTTTGGAGAAACTATTATTTCCCATATGGATGCTAAACAATGACTCGTTAGATGCCACACTCCATTCAACTGGTGTTGTAGACTTAGTTCTTGTAAATATTGTAGAAGGAATCCTATTCGGATCCGGTTCTCCAGGTCGTTCCATTACTTGGATTGGAGGGGATTGTTTTGGTGACTTGCTTGATAAGTTTGACACTAATTGACCATGTTCATCAAGTTGAAGAAAGTCAGCAGCACCTACAGTAGACTTACGCGGTTGTTCATTTTCCTCTAATAAGAAGAAATCTTCATCAAAAGAATCCGAAGAAGAAGGGTGTGACTTTTTGACATCATCCTTTGTGATAGCTTCTATAGGTTTCGATGGACTACTAGTATGTCCAGATTCCATAATTGAACCTTAATAATCTATTTTCAGACTTCAAATTTTGTATAACATCTCACCATGTAGAACTGAAGCTAAAGATACAAAAACACCTGAGAATTATGCATAAGATAAAATTAATACAATGAAACTAGATAATTTGGACCTTTTATCATTTAAAATAACAAGATAATATGTGATAATAAACTACAACATCGATGCCATATTCCAAACATAACCACTATCTTAGGCATGGTGGCCTTTAGATAAGAATAATGTTGTAAGATCTGTTGATGCCTATCTCAAGATAATTAAGCAACGGTTTGGAAGATTAGATGGTCCATTACTTTACTTGACCACTACAATTATTTTGTTAAACATTTAATTTAAAGAACAAATGACGTATGAAAAGAGCACTTACCTATCACACCGTATATTAGCTAATATGCACTACCTGGTTGAGGTAAGAATTAGAGGAGTTGGGGTAAACATATTATACCAAAGATTTATTTTATTAGTTATATTTTTGTTAAATGAGTGCCAAACTGAGCATATGTAGGGGTAACTTACTTGCTTACCTTCGTTTTCAATAGATATTACTAAGATTCTTTGGAATTGAAACATAGGGATAAGAAAAAAGAAGTCATTAAAAATTCAAATTCCTTAAAATAATCATACGAACATATATTCATTTACTACAATGTGCACATTAACTATCAGGAACGACGAAAAGTAATGCAACTATCTAGTATCAAATTTGTAAGCATGTGACTTGAAACTTTCAAATGTACATAGGTATTGCTTTAAAAATATTTTTATTCAATTTATTAAGTCTTCATTTTTTGTACTCATATACATTACTAAGACATTGATTCAAGTATCAAACATTTTAATTATACATTTTAAATTCAATTGAACTCCACACATCTCTGCAATTCATGATAAATTAATTAGACTTTCAAAATTTTCATAGAAATTTAGGCCTAAAATTTTGCATGAAACAACAAAACAATAGGGTTTATCGATTGACAGGGAAACATACTTACTTGATGAACAATTACTTAACCCACGACAGCAAAGATAAAGATGAATATGCCAAGAACGATGATGATAATGAGATTTGATAATTGTGTTTATAAATGAATGTATTATGTATGTGAATGGTGTGCACGTGATGAGAAAAGATGAAATGAGATATGGAGCTAAAGAAAAAAGGGAAACAGAGAGAAACAGAGAAAGGAAAAGATGAATGAGGAAGTATGGTAGGAGATGAAGAGGATGGCAGAGAGAAAGTTTCGCCATTTTTGTCTCTCTCGCGTTAGTTGTGGAGTCTGTTACTTTCCACGACAAGCCTTTCCCAAACTCTCTATATATCTTCTATTATTTTTTTTTCTTTTTAGTATCTTCACCAAGTCAGATGTATCATCACCAAGTCAAATGTATCATCACGAAAACATATGCATATTACATTTGTCCACATACAAGAGCCAACAACTAATCTCATTCTAACATAGCCAGTTGTTACAACCTCCCTTAACAAAATGTTCGTTTATTGTTATGTTGTTGTGTGGAGAAAAGTATTTTTTTTCTTCATTTTTTTCCTTTTCTTATCCAAATCCTTTATTTCCATTAGAGGATTGTCATGCTCATGCCACTTAAGCTTTGGCCAATCCGATTTTAATGTGTGTGTGTGTGTGTGGGGGGGGGGGGGGGGGGGGGGGGGGGGGTACGAAGCTCCCTAAAACAGACCATAACTTCGGGTATATGTCCTAGACCAGACCCACCTGATATGTATAGTGGTATATAGCTGTCAAATTTTGTATTATTTCAATTGGTTATATTTAGGGTTGATATTTGGACCAAATCTTGCTCGATTTGAACCGCACCACTCAAATCCAAACTTAACACGTATTAGATTCAAGTTCAACATGAAAACTATTTTTCATTCTTATATTAATGTATTTTCTTATGTTTAAAAGTACATTTTGTTGTTAAAATGTTTATTTAGCTTATAATATTTTTTAATATATGCAAACCTGATCAACTGGTCCTAAAATCATGTATTTCTATTTCTCTATTTTCCAAGACACTTTGTCCACATAAAAGAAGCAGAGCTTAATCTCTTTCTCTAATAGATCGAGTTTTTCATAACCCGTTATTACAAAGGCGTCAACATCCTACTCCATAAATATTTAGAGCTTCTAGGTGTTTATCCACTTTGGTTGCAAATTAGTTAGGGTTAATTGTTGTCCCCCCTATAATAAATAGCTAATTGTGAAATACCCCCATAATCATTCCATATTGTAGTTTTCCCTTAAGACTAGCGATCAACTTACCTTGACCGACTATTTTAAAATAGATGATCAAAATACCATTAACAAATCAAAGGCTAAGATCAAATGTTTCGTATTTCAAACATCTCATCTCGAAAGAAAATCACAGGGTTCATTTGAAATCATAAACTTATCTCGAGGAACATTGAAGGGCCCAATTGAAATCATAATCATATCTCGAGAAAAATTTAACAGTTGTTAATAACTTTATCTTCTTCTTCCCCTCCACCTTCTTCCTCCTCCCATTTCCTCCCCCTTTGTTTCGCAGCCCCACCGCCACCCTCCTTTTCTTCCTCCTCCTTCATCTTTTCCCTTTTTCCACATCTGTTTCGCAGCCCCGCAACCACCCTCCATTTTCTTCCTCATATGTTTCACAACCCCCGCCACCACCCTTCCCTTTTTGCACCACTGTAAATAGAATGTGAAAAGAAAAAAAATGAAAAGTGTGATTTTAGTATACCAACTTGCTTGTATAATTTGTATATGATTTTAGTATACAGACTTGCTTACATACTGGGCACAATGTTCATGTGAACTCAGATGTACGTATAGTGATTTACTTGTCATGGATAGAACTTCGATTGAGATGGCATGACCATCGATGTAGCACCCAACTTGGGACATGCATGCTCCGAGTGGTTTCAAATGCAAGGAAAACACATTTGGGTGAGGTGTCTTCGGCACAGGAGGAGAGTGTAATTGTGGAAAATAAACTAAGTTTTTTTTGTGCAATAACAAAAACATAAAGTTTACACTAATGTGAAATCTATATTAAATTACTCTGTTAGTTTGTATGCAAGGTTGCTTTGAGGGAATAAACTAGATGCTCATTGATCATTAAATGAGAACTATATATCTTCCTTAAGGAAAAAAAAGTGTATTTGTTTATATTTCAATAATGGTAAATTATGAAACTGATATTTGTTGAAAGTAAGTCTCCTCACAAGACATACTGACCCAAATTTTATTTGTTTTACAAAGTTTAGTGTGTTCATACTGAGTGCAGCCACGCAGACTCTTCAGGGTTAGTTGGAGCATGGAGGCAAGCGGTTCTAGCTTCGTGGAGTTATTTTTGGTATAGACACATTCCATAATTTTTTTTGTTTTGTCAATTTCATAGGCAATAAGATGTAGGATGCCAATAGGGTACCAGCTCAGCGGTACGCTTGTGGTGGATGAAATCACAGGTCCAGGGTTCGAACACTGCCAATGACATCTAGGGTGGGGGGCTTAAGGGTATTAAAAAAGGATGTAGGACCCAATTATTACTTTTTGTATATTTAGTCAAAGATTTTGGGATTGATTGATGTAATACATTTGGATTGGTTTGACCATTGATTTATTTTGATAGATTAAGATCTGGTAATGTTGACCTTGGTTATGATAGGAAGAAGTTTGAGGAGGTTAGTTTATTTTATTTATTAGTTGATTCATGTCTTTACCATTTAAATTGTTCTTAACATGCCTTGGTTTTTGGATAATCAATTAATTAGATTATTAAAAAATCAGGGAGTGACAATTTACATGTTGGATTTTCTTTCATCTTTAGAGTTGTATAATACTCCAGTTCTTGGCTAAGTCCTGATATAGATTTTGTATCTATGTAAGAAATTCACCCAATGGGTATTCATATATTTATACAACAGGAAAATAGAGAGTCGTGTCTATGTAATTAAACATGTGTAGTGATCAAACACAAACTCTGAATTTCAGAGAATTCAAATCTGTTAGTGGTATTGTACTATGACAGCGACTTTTTGACACCACTACTTTTGCTTAAGCACACTACTACCTTTTTTAATGTGTTGAAGAACATAACCAATATAAACCCCTTTCTCACCACAGTTCCTCTTATTCTCCACATTCTCTTCTCTTTTCACAACAACGACGGAGCACCACCACCCCATCACATTTCCTCTATTCCTCTTCTCATTTGTTGTTGTTGTTGTTATTCTTTTCTCCTATTTTTCTCTTTTCTATTCTCTTCTAGTCCTCTCTACTACTAGCAGCACCGCCCTGCCCCTACCTTTCTTTTTCTTCTCTTCATTTTTCCTCTCACATTAGAGATTCCAAAAGACATGATGGACTTGTTCAAAAGTGCGCAAAATACATCACCCTTGAGGAGATGTTAGCGCCAATAAAGGGGGTAAGAGTGAAACAAATCACTCCTCCAGGACGCGGGACAGGGGAAAAGAGAAAAAAATGAAAAAGAAGACAAATCCAAAAGCAGGCAGAGGACAACCAAGGATTGTGATTTCATTTTTCAAGGTAATTTCAGTAAATTCATTTTAAGAAATATTTTGTGGTGTATAGAAAAAACGTAAAACTTCGGTTATAATTTTGAAGTTATCAATATAATTTAAGTATTTTAAACTCTTACATACTACGTAAAGAGTTCCATAAGAGTCACAATGTGTACAAACCACATATTGCATAAGAATCACTTATATGTAACAAAATTTTAGTAAACTAATGTCATAATGGGTTAAAATGTACAAAATTGATATTGGCTTAATGAAATAAATTAATATTTCGAATTTTGAAAGAAATTTTGGTAACCCGAAAAAAAATATTTCATGAAATTTCAACATTTTTCGAGAAATCACATTCCTTGGTGATAGCAGGCTTGGGTCTGGCAGGGCAAAACCTGACAAAGCCACCAAATACGTTAATTCAAGTACCACACCTACACTCCACACAACGCTAGTCTGTCTAAAATCCTCTACACCATGAAGAGCTGAGATGATATTAAATGGCCTTCTAAGCTCAAGCCAGACTGTCAAAGCGTGATAAGAACAAGTACTACTCTTACTACAAAGACAATAGTCATAATACTCAAGACTGCCAAAGCCTCAGGAATGAGATCGAATACTGGGTCTAGGAGTGGAGGCTTAAGGAATTCGTGAACTTTGGTGAAAAGCAATCCCAGTGGAAAGAAAATGAAGAGTCTGTGTAGGAAGTTCAGGAAAAGACTACAAACATAATATATGTCACGACCCAATCCACAGAGTATTATATTTTGACTTTGGGCCCAAGGCCCGCACGACTTTAAAACACATATTTCTTTGTAGATCCAACCTCGTACATATATAGTACATCACCATCCCACACCCAAGTGATGTGGGACTATGATTTCCCCTTTGTAGCTTGTCAGTCCTCTTGGGATCCATAAGCTCTTGGGCTTCTCCCTCCCCTTCAAGTCCGTTCACACAAGGGCATCACAGTCCACCCCCCTTAGGAGCCCAACGTTCTCGTTGACACACTTCCGACTGGGTCAGGCTTTGATACCATTCTATCACGACCCAATCCACAGAGTACTATATTGTCCGTTTTGGGCCCAAGGCACGCACGACTTTAAAACACGTAATACTTTGTAGATCCAATCTCATACATATATAGTACATCACCCTCTCCCACCCACCCTCCTGCACCCAGGCAATGTGGGACTACGATCTCCCCTTTATAGTTTGCCAAGCCTCTTGAGATCCATGAGCTCTTCACTCCCCCTTAGATCCACCCACACAAGGGTATCACAATATACGTCATGTATAGTGCATGCGTCGAACTGGAACATTCCAACATGCTAAGGAAGAGACCAGTTTGATAACTGCGGACCTCATCTCGTTATGAAGACCGCCCTATCCAACATGCCCAAATAGAACACCCAGTCCCTGATCTGACATTCACGTCGCAAGGCATGCAGGGAGTCCAGACCCCACATAATGACACCCTACTTATATCAATTAGGATGACAATGTGGAATGTCAAGAGATCATTGGTAGGCATAGGTAGCTAAGTTAATGTCTTGTTCCTGGAATCATTCCGCAAGATGCAACTAAATGGAGAAAAGTTGAAGCTGGCTGACCAGATCATGAACAACTTCAACAGATAATGATGGTATCCGGTTGGAAGCATCAAATTGCCAATGGTAGCAAAGGAGTCAGACCTACAAAAGGTCATGTTGACAGAGTTCATAATTGTAGATGCCCCTTATACGTACAACGCAATTTGCATACCTTGGCTTCATCAAATGGGAGGGGTGGATTCTACTCAACATCAATGCCTTAAATATCCCACTAATGACAAAGTGGGGACGATCAGGGGAGACCAATCTACAACAAGGAAATGTCATCACGCGGTAATGAAGTGATCGAGCGAATATCTATTATAGCCTGAGTCTCCTAGATAAGAACTAATGGGCCAATGGCTTATTGGTCAGAAAGCCTGAGTGAGAGAGCATTTAAAAAAACCATGGAATGTAGAACACTTAAAGAAGTATTATCAATAAATGTATTTTCTTTAAAAAAAAACAATCATTTCCTATACAACTCTACACATAGGAGCAAGCTTAGGCCATCTTAAGAACCAAAATGGCACACAACAACCAAGTCCAGTGTTGTTCAGGATGACGGCGACTTGCCACATATAAGTGACCTAGTCCGTCTAAAGGACCACGATGGCGCACAACGACCGAGTCTAGTCCTATTCAAGATGATAACGACTTGTCGCATTCAGGTGGTTTGTCTAAAGGACCATGATGGCACACAACAGCCAAGTCTAATTCTATTTAGGATAACAACTTGTCGCATCCAAGTGACCTAGTCTGCTCAAGCCTAGTCCTTTCAGGATTAGGATGACTCATATTATCGAAGTCTAGTCCGTTCGGACCAAGATGATTTCACTACAGCTTAAGTCCCTTTTTAGGATTAAGTTAGCTATATTGCTCTAGTCCGCTCAGACCAAGATGATTTCTCTACAGCCTAAATCCTTTTCACGATTAAGTTTATTTTATCATCGAAGTCTATTCCGTTCGGACTAGGATGAATTTTCTGCAGCTTAAATCTTTTTTAGGATTAAGTTTGCTTTATTATTGAAGTCTAGTCTGTTTGGACTAAGATGACTTTTCTGCAACTTAAGTCATTTTTAGGATTAAATTAGCTATATTGTAAAAGTCTAGTCTATTAGGACCAGGATGATTTCTCTGTAGCTTAGATCTTTCAGAATAAGTTGGCATTACTATCAAAGCCTTGTCTGTTTGGACCAAGATGACTTCTTGGCAACTTAAATCTTTTTTAGGATTAAGTTGGCTCTATTATTGAAGTCTAGTCTATTCAGACCAAAATGACTTCCATTTGGCTTAGTCCTTTTTTGGAGTAAGATGGCTCATATTACAGAAGTATAATCTGTTCGGAGCAAGATGACTTCCATCTAGCCTAGTCCTTTTTAGGAGTAGGATGACTCATATTACAAAAGTCTAGTCCGCTCTGTCCAATATTGATTTCTCAAAGCCTAGTCCTTTTTAGGAGTAAGATGACTCATGTTATAGAAATTTAGTCACTCGGACCAAGATGACTTCTCAAATTCTAGTCCTTTTTGGGAGTAAGATGGCTCATGTTATTCATCTAGCCTTGTCCTTTTAAGGATTAAGATGTATCATATTCTAGAAGTCTAGTTCATTCGGACCAAGTTGACTTCCATCTAACCTAGTCATTTTCAAGATTAAGATGGCTCATATTATAGAAGTCTAGTTTGTTCGGACCAAAATGACTTCCATCTATTATAGTCCTTTTTAGAATTAAGATTGCTTATAGCACCTAAGTATAGTCCTTTTTCAGGATTAACATTTGTATTTTTCAAGTCTAGTTCGTTCGGACAAAAATGACTTTCGTTCAGCCTAGTTCTGCTATGAATTAAGGTGGTGTCAATTATCTAAGTCTAGTCATAACTGAAGAGTCTTAATAACTTATTAATCTACATAGTCGAGTCTAAATAAAGATCAAGATGGCAAGTACGCAATATGTGACAAAGAAAATGCAAGTGTCATTAATAAAAAGAAAATACACTACAATAACTCCGCTCAAGGGGCGTGACCAGACTCAATAAGGGCACACAAAGCAGGATCAGCGGCAGGCTCTAGGGCGTCAGGATCGGCAGCGAGATCTGTAACGTCAGAAGCAATGGTAGACTTTGGGACATTAGGACCATCAACGGACTCCGAGATATTCAGGTAAGCTTCAGGGCCACCCGAAGAAGGGGAAGAATTGTTCGCTTCCTCGAAATGCCCATAATCCAACATCTTGTGAATAGAGATGTCCCATTGCTCATGATCTTGCTCAATCAGATCAAACAACTCTTGCCTCTATGCAACAATCTGATTGAATTGAACAATATTTGCAGACTCGAGGAGCTCCTTATCTCAAGCTTCCCACTTAGCCTTCGAGCTGGCAAGTTTCTCGTTAGCCCTGGCAAGCCCGTCGTCACATTCTACAAGCCGATAGTTAATATTGTCACGACTCACCTGCTCAGAATTTAGCTTTAGGTTGAAGTAAAACAACTACACCTCAACCTCCTCACGGAGATGCCTCTGATGAAAAGCCTCGGTATGTTCACCTTCCAAAGCACTTTGTGCATCAGCAACGACATTTAAAGAAACTCTAGCTGGTCAGCCATCATGTCCGCTCAACCATTACCTTGTCCCAACTCTCTTGAGCTTCTTTCAGCTGAGTCCATAGATCAGACTGGGTAGCCACCGCCTGTTCCAAATCTCCTGAACCTCTTTCAACTAAGTTCCTATATTAGGATGGGCAGACAACTGCATAGTAAAAAAGTCCACCTAAAAAAGAGTGTTTGAAATCTTTAACTGTTGCTCAATAAACACCCTCTCTACTGCATAAACTCTGCTTCGGGCAGCTTCCACCTCAGTCCCCATCATGCTAGCATAGCTCATGTGGATCATTTCCTGATAAAAAAATAAATATAAAGCTATCAACACTAAGCATAACAGAAACAAGAACAGAAGTCGGATCAAAAGACATGTCGCTAACTTACCAGTGTTTCTATCCCTGATCAAGATGATCCCCGCAGTCCTCTCCGAGAGCAGCGCTTAGTTGATCAGCCAATAAAACCAATCCTTCATGTGCTGCAAGGAACCCGCTCTGTGATCCACTGCATGGTGTCTAACATGCTTGCCATTAGAGCAATGTGGGGAACGCCTGAAACAAGAAAAATGGCTCGAGAGTCAGTATGGAGGGCCTTGGGTCAGAGATCGGTTCGGTTGCTCCTTTTACAATGTCTGGAGAGAAGGAAACTCAACAACTCTTTTTCCCTTATTAGCAGTAGACGGTGGAAGAGTTGGGTGAGACATGTCTTGCATAGCATGATGAAACGATGGAGACTTGGGAAGCCGCTCAGTTCGTGGATTAACTATCCTTAACACCGGGCGCTGACGAACTCTGTTTCGGCTCGTCAATCTCTGGATCCACAAATGGATCATAGACAGTATCCCTCAAAGCATACTACTCTACTCTAGAATTGATGAAAGTTCTAATAGTAGCCTTAAGGAGGTTGTTTGAACAATATCAGCCTCTTCCGCGCTCAACTAGCTGGGATTGTCTATCCCCGTATAACGAGACATCCACTCATCCATGGCGGTTAACGGAGTAGGAGTAACATGCTCAATAGAAGATTTCAGAGTCTTCTGAAGAGGACTATTCTACTCGGTCGTCACCTCTTCACTTATCTGACTAGGAACCTCAACCACAACAAGCTCCCTCTCCTGGGCAGTCAGCGAGGCGGAGTGAGCAACTTGGCAGTTGATGAAGATTTTACTATCCTAAATTAATAGGCTAATTCGACATGATTGTTATACACAAGTGCATGATTGTCTAACTTATAGACAATGACAAATACGGGTCGATCCCATGGGAATTGTTGACACAATTGAAAACTTAATCTATTTAAACCAATTTGAAAGGGGGTTACAACAATCATAAATTTATAAACTAATGGAAAGCAGAAAAAACAACTGAAAATGGAGAGATGTGAACTCCGCCAATTCTAGTATTATAGTATTTTTGTCTCCTAGCAATCTAGTGGATTGATTTTAGCAAAGATGTAAATCCCTAGTATTAATTGTCCGTTTAAGGCACAACTAATCACAGGTTTAACTAGCAATGTAATGGATTGATATTAGCAAAAATGCAAACCCTAGCATTAATTATCTATTTAAGGCACAACTAATCACATATTTGACTAATATGAATAAAACATGCTTAAAAACATAGAATAATTCTAACTACCATGGATGCATAACATATACGGTGAAAATAATATGTGTTTGTTCACAAATAAACCCAATGTCAAGTCATACAAAGTATCTGAAAACAATAAAAATTCAAAGAAAATTTTGCTAAGCCTGATGAATCATCTACGCCTTAGTGAGGAATTTAGAAATCCATGATGGAGGTGGTCATAGCGGTGGCATGGGAAAAACCATCAATTACTTTTGAGAATGTTAAATCAAACACCATTCATTCATATATGAAACCGAGATAGTTACCTTTCAAAAAATTCTACCGATAGCATGGATACCTGCGTTTCATTTTTCTGAAGGTGGGATAAAAGAGAAAACTGATTATTAATCCAAATTCAAGTTTGAAACTCATGGAAATGTAATTAACCTCTTATGGTTAACCTAAGAAATATAAATAAGATGAATTTACAAAAATCGTATTCAGTTCTTGTTTATTCACCAAATAGGTGGATTCAGATGGTATACCAAATAGTTATTGTTTATTCAATCTCCACATCTATGAACCGTACCTTGCTTAAGATCAATTATGTTTTATTAGGTTGTAATGGAGCTTGGATTATGGCTAGTAAGAATGGAAAATGATAAGAGAAACAAGAATAATGAGATCATCAACGAAATAATACGGACTCGAGAAAATAAGAGTTTATTAAATAACTATCAAGAAAAATAGAATGACTCAAAACTCACAAGGGTTAATTCTCCACTATTATTCTAAGGTTTTCTAGTAAATATCTCACTCATCAACTTCAAATTATGCTAACTTGGCTCATAGTGCGTGAATAGTCAAGTTGAAAAATCTCATAAAATATATTTAACTAAAGATAATATCAAACCTCATGTCTTTCTATTAATAATTTAATATGACAAGTGATAACATGTATTTTCTCAAATTTAAAAGCACACTTGAAAGCATACTCTCTTCATTAGAAAGAAACTTTAGATTTTGAATGCATTTTCAAATCGATTTTTTTTCACAATTACCAAAATCATCTATGTATTCAATGGAGATTGAATAGAATACAATAATTAATCGGTATAGTTGTAAAATATATTTTAATTCAAATTTTTGAAAAATGCACAAAAACTCATAAACTCCACTCTTAAACCTAAACCAAACATTGTCCTCAATGTATAAAATGAAGAATCATGACAAAATGAAGGAAAAAAAGAAAAGATGAGGTTTAAAGTGATATTACCGTGGCAAAGGTTTTACCAATTTTGAAAAAATCATCCACCAATGAAAGCTCAAAAACATAAGAAAAACAATAAAAAAAATTGAGTTTGATAATCAAAGAGAGATGTGGCAAGGCTTTCGAATCATCCATCAGGTTCATAAAATAATACTAATGTCAATTATTGTCTCTTAGTAAAGTAATGGATTAATTTTCGCAAAGATGCAAACCTTAACATTAGCTATCTGTTTAAGGCACAATTAATAAAAAATTTAACTAATACAAATAAAACATGTTTAAATAAAGACATAGGATAATTCTAACTACCATTGATGCATGACATACAATGAAAATAATATGTGTTTGTTCGCAAATCAATCAATATCAAATCATACAATGTATCAAAAAACAATAAAAATAAGAGAAAATTTTACTAAGCCCAAGAAATCATCTACGCCTCAGGGGAGAATTTATAAACCCATGATGGACGTGGTCACAGCGGTGGCATGTGCGAAATCCACCAGTTCCTTACGAATTACTTCCCTCCTATTTCTTCCTTGTGATGCTGGTTTGTCCCTGTATGTATGTGATCTCTTTTGTACCTGCAAGAGAGAGAAACAGAGGAAGGGGAAGAGAGAGAGGGGCGAGAAAAATGTGACGAGAGGTAGGCGAGGTGGTAGCGTGGATGTGCGATGATGGGAGTTGACCGACTCTATTACAGATTGCTCTGCTGTGCGATATCTTCTATGGTTGAGAGATGATGGTCGATGGTGGCTGGACGGTGAATACTACCAGCGAGATAATGGTGTGGGCGTTGGCTGGAGAAAGAAGAGATAACGTCATGGAGAGAAAATGAGATGGCGAGTGGATGGTTGTGTTTGTTCTGTGTGGCGATATGGGCTATGAGGTCGACTTGGTCGATGAGATGATAAGATGAGTGGTGGTGAGGATGTGTTGGTGTTGTCTGGTGAACAAGAAGAAGAAGGATGTGTGTAGGAAGAAATAAAGGAATAACAGAGTCAGTGAAGGAGAGAGAGTGAGATCGAGATGGATCAGAGAGATGCGATGTGGCGAGGTGGAACTGTTCTATGGAGGAGATTGTGATGGCGAGGTGAAGGCGTAGGAATAAGAAGTTGTTCTTGAGGACAGGGTCTATGGCGTGAGGTCTCTGTGAAAAATCAGAGATGAAGAAGAAAGGTGATGACGAGGTGGCGATTTGGGGGAGGGTGTGGTGGCTGAATGTCTTTCAAGCGAGAGAGAATCGCTGGCAAGGTGATGCTGAGATGGTTCTTTGGTGGCTGGAAAAAAATAGAAGGAAATGGGCTACCCTCGGAGAGAGGATAGGGAATTGATGATGGATAGGAGGAAGAATAATTAGATGGTGAGACATGCTTTTAGGTTTACTTTTGGGTTTGGGTGAGGGCTTCGGCTTGGGTTGTTACAGTTTCACCGGTCACTTTGTATTGCCATTCAAACCTTCAAATAATTGTTCTATGAGTTGCTGCGATTATACGATTTTATCGTTTAAGTTCCAAATCCTACAAAAACATGAAAATTAAATAATTATAACAAATTACAATATTAAAAACACTAACAAATATAAATTAGAAGATATTTCATGAATATCAATAGCTCCAATCTTGATCTTTTGGACTGACAAACTGAAGAAACCAATCCCTCTAGAGCTATTATCTTCAAAAGACCACAAATTGAACCCTCTTCTTCTTCGGCTCAGAAGCTCAACTCCTGGCCCCTGCAAACAAACCCACATGAGCAGTTAGAGTATGTTTCGTGCTACTGGTCTTAATAGAAAACATGATGCTCTGCCTGATGTTGTCCGGTCTGAGGACCTTTAGAATAGCCATCATTGGCAGATCGAGTAATTAAGCCTTCACCAGTTCCTTGTCAGGAGAAAGGGTAACAGTTCATGCACCCCTGATTGTAAACGAATCAACAAGTCAGACGACAATAAAAAATATATCAAAATCAAGAAGAAAGGGAAAAACATGTGACTTACTCAGAGCTCTGAAGCTGCATTGGATCTACCGACCATCATAAGGGAAGTACCTGAAGTCTAGGGAAGTGAAGAAGCAATACTTCTACCAATTCTTGAAATCATCTGGAAGATCACCCAAACAGGAAGGCTTCGTCAGAACACATACCCCATTAGGATTCATCCTGATAGAGCTCGACGGATGCAACAGCTTCGTCGACAAATGGAGCCCAACCTCCTTCGCCTTGATCAAAATTGCAATCACAGTCCTCCACCCATTCGGCATTAGTTGGGTTGGAAGAATATCGTGGTACGATAAAAAAAATGTCAAATAATGTCAGTGTTGAGGAAGCGAATACCAACTTTGAACATGGCTTTGTACATACATACATAGCCTTCCCTTGGTCGATTTTGGAAGTCACCTATCTCAATAATGGACAACTTCAGATTATCAGGAATCTGAACTTGTCGACAAATTTCAACCATGTCCGCCTCCGTCAGCAACGACTCCCTAAAGAAGTCAAGGCAGGCCACAGGTCGGTAGAAAATTGTATTTTTTTTAGACATGATTGGAGGAGATGCAAGTTTACACTGGATCTAACTTGAAAAGTTTGGAGATGGAACATAGTTCAAAGCTCTAGAAACACTGGAAAGTAAAAAGATCAAACTCCCCAACCAACCTTATATAAGCTTGACGTGTAAGAGAAGCAATCACCAGACATGCGCTTTAACATTAACTGTCGTGTAGAAGTCGAAGAGATGCCGAAATATGCCATCATGACATCACATGGGTCCCCCACGTAGAACGAGTTAATGGCCTTGTACATTACCCCACAAACTAGGGGGAGTAACTGATGAGACATCAAAACAGTCATCCAACCACATCCAAACACGGGGCACAAGTCAACCCTAATGGGAGAAGGCCCAAGCAGGTCCAAGTCAGGTCCAACTCAGTTTCTATTTCAGCCCGTAAGTCAAGCGCCCAAACCCAGATTATGCGAGCCTAACACGGTAAGTATCTCGGAGAGTTTGGCTCAGGACAATAAGGCCCGAATATAAATCCTTGGACTAGAACATGCCCAAGGTTCATTTAGACCACTCATGGCCCAATTAGGCATTGAGTCCTAAAACGAGCGAAATACCAGAGAAGATTGGCCATAGACGGGTGAAAAACCCTATATGGACATATCTTGATGAGGGAAATCCTAAGCGAGATCTCCATTCGTTACACATTCAAAGATAGAGTCAATTAAAGAGTAAACTGCTCTCGTTATATAAGGTGAACAAAATAGATGAGAAAGGTACACACATGCAACCTTAATTTTATTTGTCCGACTCCAATTCAAGTTTTTGCGAACCAATATCTCGCTCTGAGGAATACAATAAATTTCAATGCATAGATAGTTTTCTAGCTATTTCTTTATTCATTTAGCCAATTATTACATCCACAAATTTGGATGTATAATACATCCACATATAGTTACGACCCACTACATCAACTTACTACTTGCTATATATAAAGTTTACGACTAACTAAGTTACTAATATTGTATACAAAAGTTAATACTCACTTAAGTTACAAACCTTAAAATCTTAAGTTACTTGGATGCATGGTTCATCCAAAACATTTGGATGCATAGAATAATTAATTTTCAATCTTCTAATACCTTTTTATTCCCCTAAAACCCTAGTACACGCATGCCTACAATGTTGTAAAGCAGTTGCATTTAGATCCCACGACCCTTGAGTCCCTTCAAAGGGCGAAAATATTGACATTAGTGGCATTTGGATCGGTGCAATGTCAATGGCACTTTGACGGAAGTCGAAAACTTGAGGGTTAAATATATGGTTGAAAATTGATTTTTGTTGATTCATATGGAAAGGTGGAAGAAGATGAACATTTTGATTTGGTTGTTTAACACTGGCAATTCATGATAAATATTAGGGTTTTTTTGAGTTTGACACTCATTAGTTTATACCTATTAGAGTTTGGTCATCATTTTGAAAATTAATTGAGTCTAACATTTGTTTTCTAATGGAACCGTTAAGTCCAAGTCATTAACTAGTCAAGATTAATTTTTGGACCATTTTGCCCGAAAACCTAAAATTACCCCACCACAAATTTCACTTCTTTCTCCCTAGAACCCTTCCTTTCTGCAAAGATGGCTTAGCATGGACGACTAGCTAATGGGAAAAAAATCAATTAACAACTGAAAACGTCGTCTGAAAGAGATAGACCAAATATAATTCTCCTGAATGACCACTGGCACCAAGCACCAAAGGGTAGTATAGCCACAAAATCAAAAGTTATGCAAAAACTTTTGTGTTGGTAAGATCAGAATACCCCATAGTTCCTAAAACAATAATCTGGATTCTTTGTGACAGTGGTGGTTCACATCTAAAAAAACGTATGGCACAGGCAGTGGTGGTAGCTAGAAACAATTAAAAACAACAACAACAATAGCAACTTGCTTGGAAACAACAAAAACAAGAAAAAAGGTTGTACATCAAATCACTTTGATTTCATTGCAAAAATATATACAATGCAATGTGGTGGTGGACTGGAGTAGGGTTTTGCTGTGTTGTCAGCGAAGAGACTCATTTTTTATAGTCTCGTCATTGTATATATACAATACAATAAGTTCATTTATTTGGTGAATGGTTGATTTGCTTTGTTAGAGTCTCATCATTTGTATGGGTTTGGTTAAGTTGAAATCACTTTTTTTTTTGTCAGAATTAAGTTTTATTTTTTGGTTTGTTCAGTTGTTATTAAGAACAAATTTTCATTTTATGTGGACAAGGACCAATACATGGTAATGTGTGGTATGGTGTGTTCGATGTGGTGTTTTAACATGACAGCAAGTAGAACATCCACATTTGTTTTTCATTGAGAGAAATTTGAGAAAGGACAGCGGGACGACCATTCAGAAAAAACTCACATGTGAATCCGACCAAAAACCACAAGTTTTACTTTGATTTTTGCTTCAATATTAATTTTAATTTCTCTACTAGCTGAGAGGTAGAGTTGCATGGAGAAGAAGAGAGAAAAATGAGGAGGGCAATCTTAGGTTTTAGGGTAAAATTATCTAAAAATTAAAAATTAGTCTTGACTAGTCAATGACATGGACTTAACGGTTCCGTTAGAAAATGAGTGTTAGGCTCAATTAGTTTTCAAAACGAGGGTCAAACTCTAATAGGTATAAACTAATGAGTGTCAAACTAAAAAAAATCATAAATATTATGTTTTCATTGGCATGCAATATATCATTATTTTGTGAAATTAATGCCATGCAAGGGAGAAATAGAAAGAGAAGTCCCACCAGCAAGGATTAGACTTGTGACCTTTGGCACATGCGAGGCTATGGGACAGGGAGCTAGAAATTGTAAAATTAATCCCAATTTTAGAGAGCTAGACCCCTAGCTCTAGATCAACGCCAGGGGCTCTTTGTATTTGTATTCAATTAGTGGATTTATGAAGATCTCTAGGATGATGATAGAGGATATAACAGGGCCTGGCTCTCTAGACGGACTGTAAAATTACAAAAAATCTAAAGAGTCAGACCCTAGTGCCTGGATAGCACCAGGGGGCTTTATGTGTTTCATTGGGACATTATGAGCATCTCTAGGATGACGGTGGGTATTGTGCCTGGCCTGGCGCGGGCTTGGCTCTCTAGCAAGTTCGTAAAAGTAATTACAGTGACTAGGGTATCGTTTGTAATTTGAGCGCTAAATCGGACGTCCAGGCAGTGCAGTCGGCACACAAAGCAAAGCTCAAGGAAGGCGAAGGCGAACTCAGTCGCTCGCTATGTGTGGAATAGCTTTGATCATCTCTGGTCTCCGTATCAACTTGTCTTCCACTCTTTTTCCAACTTCATCAACAACTTCGACTCCTGATTTTAAACAAGTACGCTGTCACTTTTCTTCTTTGCTTCACTGAACGATAACAACAATCCATTCATGCTGCTATTGTTGTTCTTTCCTTATCTTGCTAAACATACAAGCTTGTTTCCATTTTATATGCTGTTATGCTGCGTTATACATTGTTTACTGCTATGGATTTTCACAAAATGACTCAATCATCAAACCCTTCTTTTATTTCTGAAAAAAATATGGAAAGCAAGGCTACCCATCTCGCCAATCTCTTGCAATTTTGTATAGATAAAAAAGCCCGCTTGGCGGGTAAAATCCTCCATTCACACATCCTGAGAAATGGCTTCTTCCAAGATGTTCTTTTACTCAGGCTCATCGAGTTCTACTCCAATTGTAGTAGTTCCAATTCAATATGCCTGTAAGGAATGTCTACTCGTGTTAGTGCATTTGTGAAGAATGGTAGGTTCGAAGAAGCATATGACTTGTTTGGGGAAATGCCTGAGAGGATTACTGTTTCATGGAATACTATGATTAGTGCATTGGCGCGTATTGGATGTGAAGAAAAGGCTGTGGAGTTGTATCATATGATGAATAGGGAGGGTTTTACACCCACTTTATTTACATTTGCTAGTGCTTTGAGTGCTTGTGGTAGTCTCGTAGCTTTAAAACATGGTACGAGGTGTCTCGGTCTTGTAACTCTTGTTATTAAAGTTGGTCTTAATGGCGATATGTATGAGGAAAATGCGTTGGTGGGTATGCATGCTAAGTGTGGGTGCACAGCCGATGCGATTCGAGCTTTCGATCAGATGTCTCGGCCAAATGAGGTTTCGTTTACAGCAATGAATGGTGGGTTAGCAATTAGTGATCATGTTGATGAGGAACTGAACACATTTTCAAAGATGCATCAGTTTGGGATTAGGATGGACCCCATTGCTTTATTGAGCATTATTGGTGTTTGTGCTAGAGGAATAGCTGGAGAATCAGGTTCCTATAGTCAAAAGTATGGGGTTCTCTCATCTAATCAATATGGCCTACAAATTCACGGTCAAACTTGGGTTTGAAAGTGATATCCACGTAAATAATTCATTGCTTGATATGTATGCAAACATGGAATTATGGACTTAGCTGAGATGATTTTTTAAACTTGCCCAAAGTTAATGTTGTTTCTTGGAACATGATGATAGCTGGGTACGGATATAACAGCCAAATTGAGAAGGCATTGGAACTGCTAAGGCAAATGCAGTGTTATGATTTTGAGATAAATGAGGTCATATGTGTCTGTGTTTGGGGCATGTGTTAAATTTGGTGACTTAGAAACTGCTCATGAAATCTTTCATAAGATATCACATCTGAGTGGAAGTTCATGGAATGCTATACTTTCGGGTTACTCTCAGAAGGGACGACACAAGGAAGCATTAGGTTTCTTTTGGACAATGCAGTATCAGGGTGTTCAACCAGATCAAACTATTATAGCAGTTGTTTTCAGCCCTTGTGCCGGGATGGGGTGATCAAGTGTGGAAAACAGGTCCATGCAGCTTCAACCAAGGAAGGTCTCCATGTTGACATATTTGTTGGAAGTGCCATGGTTGACATGTACTCCAAATGTGGAAATCTCGACCCATGAGGAGTATTTTTGATAGGATGCTTGAAAGAGATATAGTCTGTTGGAATTCGATGGTTGCAAGTTTGGCTTTCCATTCTCTAAACAAGGAAGCACTTATCCTCTATTAGCAGATGCGGGAGAAGGGCATGAATCCTACTCAGTTTTCTTATGCTACTATACTTAACTGTTGTTCTTCACTGGCTTCTTAGCCCACCGGGAGACAAATACATGGACAAATAATAAAAGATGGATACACAACTGATGTTTTCGTGGGGACTGCTCTGATTGATTTGACTTCAAAATGTAGAAATGTTGACGAGGCTCGATGGTCTTTTGATGAAATGCATAACAAAAACATTATTTCTTGGAATGAGATGATACATGGGTATGCACAAAGTAAACGTGGAGTTGAAGCTATTGAGCTTTTGAATGTATAGTTCATTTGGGACATAAACTTCATACCATAACCTTTATGGCTGTTTAACTGCTTGTAGCCATCTGGGTTGGTGGATGTAGGGACAAGAATCCTCAATTCCATGGAGGGAGAGTATATGGTGCATCCAATGGTAGATCACTACAATTGCATCATAGATTCACTAGGCCGTTCGGGTAGGTTTGCTGAAGCTGAAGTGTTTCTGGAAAAGATGTCATCCATAGATGATCCCATAGTATGGGAGATTTTGCTTAGTGCGTGTACACTTCATTGCAGCACCAGCTTAGGAAGACGAGCAGCTGAGCAACTTATCCACGTAGATCCACATAATGCTACACCGTACATGCTTCTGTCCAATATATATGCATCTTTGGGAAGATGGGATGATGCTTCAGCCATAAGGAAATTGATGTCTGACAGGGCTGTTGTAAAGGATCCTAAATATAGTTGGATTGAGAACAAAGAAAGGGAACAAGCTTTCATGGTCGATGAGGATCTTAGAACATTAAATGATGGTGTGACTATCGACTCTCATTAGAAGCATCAGGAAACATGCATCGCAACATATCAGCATACACTAGTAGATAGCATTTATGACAAAATGACAATCAAACAACGTTTAGTTCATAAAGCAGTTGAAATTGCCATGTGGCATGTACTCTTCAAAAGAGTGGCACTGGTCCCGCTTTCATTTTGAAAAAAGAAAAACTTTTTTGCGATATTTCATGAATTTCACCTTGTTTTGAGATAATAAATTTTTTGTGATATTTTCATGAATTTCACCTTGTTTTGAGATAATAACGAACCACACATGTTGTATTCTTCTATCGAATTATCTTCTCATCAAATATAGTCTTTGGTTATGTATATACATATATATATATATATATATTTTGTGTTCAACAAAACAGGGGATAGATATATTTATCTACAAAAAGAGCAATATAGTGATGGAGAAGTTCATTTCTTAATCATAGTATAATGTTAGTTATATGTGTCCTCTATAAGTGCAAAGATCTAGTTCTAGTCCACATAGCTATTTGATATGATCACGATTCATGAAGACACAATTTTATAACTAAAGAGAAATAAAGAGTACAAAATCTTAAGTAGACTTAGGCAGTTAGAGTACAAATCTTAAGTAGACTTGGGCGGTTCTTAGTCTCCTCAAATAAGAAATATGACCAGATGCTCTCTCCAAAGGGAGAATTTTGTTCTAGCAAATTGAGTCCTTATCACATATGTGATTTTTTCAATTAGTTTAGTATCCTATCTGAAGTGGTAGTTTTCACTTACATGGACATTGCTTTTTTTGAATCCGATTGGGTGGTATGATTGGCTGATGCTCTAAAAGCATCTAGGAGATGGATGGATGGATTATAAGTTTTTATTGATGAAGAGCCCAATTGATGTAGCCATGGGCTTTTTAACTAACGGAATCTAATCTTCATCACGTATAATTTAAGGATCAAGAGGGGGCACTATCTTTTGTTAATTGTTTCGGATGGATCATATTTCAATTGAAAGTTTTGCATAATTTAAACTTATTTCACTGTGGGTATGAAAGTTTTGCATAATTACATATTGGATACGAAATTAGGTGAACACCGTTTGTTCAATGACGTTGACCAATGTCAAACGTGACACGTTTAGTAAAGACCCAAATACTCTCAATAAATGTACTCAAAGTGCAATTATAGTAAAATATAGGTATCCAGATGTAAAAGTAGAGGAATATTTAGGTCCTTATAAAATGTGGGATGTTTGACAAACAATCAAGACCAATTTCACACCCAAAGGGTTATTGTGCAAAACTTTTGTACCCAATGTGAAATACGCCTAAATTATGCGTATCCAAAATGTAAATAACCTTTTTTTTTTACGAGTTTTCTTAATGACTTGTTCGCAACCAGGTTCATTTAACGTTTTCTCTAATTTGTTAGTGGTATAATGGTATAATAGTATAAACTCTAATTTTGATTAAAAAAGTAACAAGGTAAGTTAAGATAACTAGTAAATATTGCAATCAATGGATACCAATTGCAAAATCTTGTTGTTATTACTGTTTTCTATTTAAATTTCCAAATAAATCCTAAAATGTTGTTCTTTTATTTGTTGTTCACTTTTATTTGTAGCGAAACTTCACAATTTCTTACTCATTATTTGCTCCCAAAAATAGACTGATAGAGCATAACACTGATATTTTCCCCTCACCTATTGCTTTGTGACGTTTAAAAGTGATGGGCAGAGGTGCTCTGAAATTGACTTTTGAGATAAGTTTTTCTTACAAGTCGAGAAGCCGCTATCTGTACCATGAGATTTGGTAAGGAATTTGCAGTTTCTTCTAATAAAAGACCCCCTCCCAACCAGAAATCCTTTTTGTGGGCGAGAAAAAAGAAAAGGAAAAGGGACAATAAAAAGAAATGCCCTTCCATGTGGAGAAACAAAATAATAGTGGATTTTTCTCCAAATGAAGGCATTTGTCCATTTTCCAAAAGCCAAATATGTGTGCTTCAATGGAAAGCCCAGTGCTGAATGGGTTTGAGGTTTTAGCCCAAGCATCTACTAGAAGAAAGGGGTATGAGCTGGTTGGATATGGGTGGAGCCAAACACAAAATATTCCTACGTGCCTATCCCAAGTGACCAACTTGACCCTCTAACCAATAGGAAGTAGTATAAAAACGGTTCTTTGGCCCTAAAATAACTTTTTTTTTTACCTTTTCTTTTAGATTGTGTTGAATGACTCATTGGAGTACACCCACCCTCAACCTCAAATTGGTTTCCATTTTTGAGCTTCAGGTTGAGTTCTCTACTGGAGATGGCAGTTGTTTTGCTTATACTTATCTCAATGGCTAATACTATGCACAGAGCTCTTTAAACTTGTGGGATGTTTATGGGTAAGTCCAACAATTTGAAGTAATATCCATGTGAAAAACATGGTAAGTTGTAATTTTTTCTTCTTAATTTTATAGCATTGGTAAGTTAAATTCAAACTTATTACTCTTAGTGTGTGTTTGGTTGCCCCCATTCCATGAAAGTTAGAATCTCATTCCCACTTGAAATGAAATTTGGGTGGTTTGGCTGGGTTTATAAACCACGGCATTGGATGTTGATGTTGCATGTGAATTCCATTCCCGCTAAGGTGGGAATCCAATCTTCATGTACCCATGGCATGGGAATCGGATTCATGAGAGTTCACAACAATTGTTGCTCTCTTCGTATTCCTATTGAGATTGTCCTCTAAACAAGTTTTTAATCTCTCTTTCTCCATTCTCTTCCTGTTTTTCTCAGTCCATGTTGCCTTATCTCGTTCATTTCCGCAACACCCTCTTTCCGCCTCTTTCTCTCATCTATAAGTAAAGATTGACATAAGGCGAAATTGTTGCAACAAGAACATGTTCAAAAAGAACCCGTCTAATTGTCGAGGGAAGCAGCGAGGGACCCCACATGGGGGAGGGGGAGCTGTCCATCCCCCTGGGATGCGGGTGTTGAAAATTCAAATGCGCATCCCGGGGAATGGACGGCTCCCCCTCCCCCTGTGGGCCCTCGCTGCTTCCCTCGACAATTAGAATTTTTGGTTCAAAAATGAGGATTTGATAGGTGTTTGAATAATATTGCCATGGTTATGTCTTGCAGCTTTGTATATCTCAATAGGTCAATGACGTTGACCAATGTCAAACGTGACACGTTTAGTAAAGACCCAAATACTCTCAATAAATGTACTCAAAGTGCAATTATAGTAAAATATAGGTATCCAGATGTAAAAGTAGAGGAATATTTAGGTCCTTATAAAATGTGGGATGTTTGACAAACAATCAAGACCAATTTCACACCCAAAGGGTTATTGTGCAAAACTTTTGTACCCAATGTGAAATACGCCTAAATTATGCGTATCCAAAATGTAAATAACCTTTTTTTTTACGAGTTTTCTTAATGACTTGTTCGCAACCAGGTTCATTTAACGTTTTCTCTAATTTGTTAGTGGTATGATGGTATAAACTCTATCTGATTGTTCTACAACACGATTTTAAGTGTTCTTGATAGCTTTTTATCATTAAATTTGTCCGTATTGTAAATTCTTTATTGTGGATATCAGAAACTGTCCTTGTCTTTGTATCTATGGTTATGTTAATTAACTCATTACCTCTGTAGGGTCACTTTCCAATCTTACATATAGACGATCTTAAGGCAGCTTTGCGTAGAAGAGGTCCTGATCACTTAGGATGTAAGAAGGTATATCTGCAATTGAAGACCTCTGATCAGCCTGAAGATGAAGACGAAGTACCTCTCTTCAATGTAGAAGAAGCAACCAAAAGGATGATGTCCTGCTTTTCTGAAACAAAAAAAGTTAGCATCATTTCTGTAGCTGAAGTGGTGCGAAATAATGATATTTTTCTAACCAAATCTCTCGTAGAACTGCAATTTGTTGGGGCCACACTGCAACTTAGGGGAACCACTCCTATTCGTCAGCCTTTGATGGATACTTCTGGAAATATTCTTGTTTATAACGGTACTATCATCTACCCTCATTGTACAATGTTTGGTATTATACGGGAATATGTTTAGACAAGGCTTATTTTGAGGGCATTATGTAGCATTATAGTGTATTGGTTAAGGAGATTATCTTGTCATACATCTTTATTCTTTAAAGATGCCATTGTTCCCATATCTAAGGGTTGACATGGTGGGGATAGCATATTATAAAGGTAAACAGTTTATGGAAAAAAAAATCAATTTAATAAGTTATGATTGTTGTTACAGGCACTTAACCAAAGGTTCATATGTAGAAGATTCAATTTAATAAGTCATTTATTTGTTCTTGGACCACACTAGTGGCATCATTGGATATAAATTTTTTGAATCAGCGCCAACGGCATCATTCGATAGATAATTAGTGAATCAACGCTAGTGGCATACTTCATGTGTATTTTGTTGGTGACAACCCTTTTTCTTGTAATAAATTTATCATGGATGGAATAAGATGAGGCTTGGTCAGTCCTTTAATTACTCTGCATCCATCATAGACTTCAATCATGGGTCCCTGCACCAACTTTTCTTTGTTTAAGGAAGAGCTACCATTCATGAGTATCACATTCTTTGCTAAAGTTTCTTTCCTTTCCTTCGTTTTGCTCTTCACACTTTTTCAATTTCTCTTTGTTCATTTCTACTGTCTAACTGACTGGCCTCATATTCTTCATGGTTGGAAAGTGAGAGTTGACGAGAATATATCCTCGTCATTGTCGTGAATACAATACTTACGATCTTACTACACTTTCACCCTGTAAAAAATTGTTAGTCATAGATTTACCCTTCTTGTGTTATTTTAAACAGAACCCAAGAACTGTTTAGGCGGCCTCTGGCACCCATTAGAAATCGAGGGCTGCGACATCCTCCAATTGGAATTTGGTGACATACAACAGTCCTAGTCAAACGTTAAGATATGTGGCTTCCAACACCCTTTGCAACACCTGGAATTCTTCTCTGTTGGGTTACTGCACATATGAAAGTCGTTAAAGAAAGAAGAGGTGGGAGAAGTAGATTTTTTTTATTTTTTATTTATTAGCAAAACAACTATTGTATTGCTGATAAAAAATAAGAGGTGGAAAAAGTAGAATGGAAGGGGGATAATCAAGAAAAAGAAATGAGAAAGTTTTAGGTTTAGTATTTCAAGAAGTAACAATTTTTCTGAAACGTTACAAAAGATTCTGTTGACATTGACATTACGGATTATTAAAAGTATTGTATTTTAAAGTGAATATAGTGTCACTGTCTAGTGGAAACTTTCTTTATAAT
Organism: Berberis thunbergii; assembly: GCA_003290165.1. NCBI lineage: Eukaryota > Viridiplantae > Streptophyta > Magnoliopsida > Ranunculales > Berberidaceae > Berberis > Berberis thunbergii. The sequence continues at coordinate 117,528 of QNQO01004916.1, read as the reverse complement.
CAGCATGACATCTATTTTATTTCTAATCCGAAAAGTCATATTTCAAAGGTGAAATATTTGGAGGACTACACATCGATAATAATAGCAATGACGCCGAGACTCTTAGGGATGCTCTAGGAAGGTGTTGTACCTGCAATTGCCATGGACCTGAGAGAGCGTGCCGATGTATTGAGAAAGGGAAAACTTCTGCTGTGAAGCTTCTTTCAACTCTTAAAGGGCCATGGGCATTAATCTATTGGCAGGTATTGCTGTTGGTTGCATTGTTGTTTGTAAAGTTTTAACTTCTAAGTGATGTAACACTTGTATCTGTCTTATAATACATCTCTTCTGATCTAAGAATGCAGGATAGCTCAAAGATTTTGTGGTTTGGTAGAGACGCATTTGGGAGGCGAAGCCTCCTAGTTCACTGGCCAACTTTAGATGATTCCCGGTTTCTCCTATCTTCTGTTTCACCATCTGCCACTGTCAAGGGGACTGTTGGTATGTGTTCTATTCTGGTTCTTCTAAGTTTCTCTTCTTGCCACAGTTCCACTATCTAATATGGTGGGCAAAATAGGTATGATTAGGAAAAGCATAGGCAATTACGTTGCTGATTGGGTAAACAGATTCTGTATTACTCCTTCACTAGTAAATGATTCATTGCAAAATGGCGCTTTTTTGGTGTGGGTGTTTGCGCATGTGTTGAGTAAGTGTGTTTCTGCTAATGCAATTTCTAATTATTTCTCCTGGTTGCTTGTTGATTTCTACACTGTTTGAATTCCCGTGTTTTGATATTGTAGTAATGGTTAGTTCAAGTTGTGTTTAAATTGGGAGACCCATATACCTTTGGTCTAGCCGAATTACATCACCATTGCTGGAAGCAACTGAATTTACTGAATGACACTAGCACAATCAAGCGGCTGATCCTCAGTTAATCCTCGGTTAATCAATATTTTTCTAAATATAAGTTAATAGATACTATTCTAATAGAATTAAACTTGCGGAATAACTTAAATTGAAAGATAATGTGGGAAATAAATAAAATAATTGAACGACAAAGTAAATCAATAACAAATAAACAAAACGATAAATAAACGAAATAAATTTCTTTTCATCAATCAACTAACTAACAGTGGGAAACTTATACCTTATTTATAACTAACCTAACTTCTAAAACAAACTCTAAACCTAATAGGAAACCAATGAGAGAACCGTAAATGGAATCTTTATTACAATAATAAAATGTCTAATATTGCTAAATACTGATATTGCTAATATTGATAAATATCGTAATTACATCAACCTCACCGGGTTGAAGAAGCTCGTTCTCGAGATTAAAGTTGAAGAAGTCATACGAGCACAAGCAACAACAGTATGTGAAGTGTCCAAGCAGAGCTCGACCTCTAACCTTTCCTTTGTAGTCTCTTCGAACCCAACATGTAAAGCCAAAGGGAGCCACAAAATACAAAGCTACAGAGAAATCTCCGGTTCAAAGGAGATCCATTTCAAAATGTCAATTATGTGTGCAAATCTTGAAAATGAGATTCAAAACTGTCCCAAAACAGGCTCAAAAGTTGGTCTTGCGGTGAGTGTACTGTCTGGTGGGGGAAAATAATTGGATCCGAAACAGGAGCTTGTGGTGGTACTAACAGATGGATGGGTGGTAATAGCAAGACGGATTCAAGGACGTAAGTAAAATTTCAGGGTTAGGGACTAAAATGAAAAAATGAAGACATGGACTTGGATGATTGTTTCTTCTTCCTCCCCTTCACGAATTGAAACATGGAGGCATAACTTGTTTGTTCGGATCAACGAAGGGAGCTGCGAGGGAAAGGAAGAGAAGGGAGGGGGCTTTGATGGTGGACGAAAGGTGGCGAGTATTTGATCGACCAGAGGTGGCGATTGGGTCGAAGAGGATGAAAATGAAGGAGATGGCAGGTGAAAGATGAAATTGCTACTCTCGATCAGGTTTGTGGCTGTTAATTGCTGCGAGAGAAAGGAGGAAGCAAGGAGAGAGATGGAGTGAGGCAATGCGACGTGAGAGAGTCGATTGACATGTACTCTGCTTTATGGTGCGATCGACTGCCTTATTGAGGTTGTTTGTGGTGATCGAGAGAGAGAGATGAGGGCAATGAACTGGTCGGCGACGACTGCTTTTTCTAGGTTGGCCGTTGCTCTGTTGTGAGATAGGCTGCAAGAGAGGAGTAGGCAATTGGTGTTGTTTGGCAATCGGGTGTGGTCATGACTCCCGAGGAAGTGGCAAACAATATCGACAGCGAGAATTAGGTATGCAAGTCCTCCCCTCCTTACAAAGTAATTCTTCACTATCTTTTTTGTATCTATTCGTGTTCTTCATCTTCCTCGGAGTTGCGTGGGCTGGACGGTTGCCTGTGGGTGGTTCTGTTTGGCTCGAGGCGTCGTTGACAACGGGTTGGGTGTGAGCCCCTACCGCGCTGTTGTTGAAGGGCGATCGATTGCGTCGAAAGAAGATAAGCTTGCAATGGATTGAGTCAGAGGCTGTGACTGATCAAGGCTGCGAAAGTAGAAGCAACAAAGCCGCGACACTAGAGGCGGTGGCTAGGCTTGCGACGGGACAGAGGACGACGGTTGTTGGGCTTTGCTCTATTGGCATCAGTGGCTATGGAAAGGGGTGAGTTGCGATTAGCTATGGAAAGGGGTGAGCTGCGACTAGCTGGTTTGGACGATAATGTACTGGTGAATCTTGATTGCTTTTCAGCTTCTTCTATTTCATTCTTCTTTAGACAACAATGATGTTTTTTCACCATTTTTTAATCATCATCAAAGCCCATTCCCAATACTTTGGAGATTGGCTACACTTTTTCTTCCTGCAAACTTTTTTCTTTTTTGAAATCGATCGAACTATAATCGTTTGACTTTGATACCAATTGATAGAATAAAATTTGCAGAATAAAAAAATTGAAAGATAATGCAGAAATCAAATAAAATAGAACGACAAAGTAAATCGACAATAAATAAACAAAATAAATTTTTATCATCAATCAACTAATTAATAACTGACAACCTATTCCTTATTTATAACTAACCGAGCTTCTAAAACAAACCCTATACCTAATAGGAAACCAACGTAAGAACCCTAAGTGGAATCCCTATTACATTAATAATAAAATGTCTAATATTGCAAAATACTATTGTTGCTAATATTAGTAAATATCCTAATTACGTCAATTTTTGTATTTGGATTTCACTAATTTGTTTTAACTACTTAGGTGCAAATCTTTATGTTTTACCTTTGAAGACAGAGTCGGTCCCAACGTTGCATAGTATTTACTTCATTACTCTTGTTTCCTCATTTATCAATTTACCTTCTCGATTGATCAAAAGCCATTTATATACTAGAACCATCAAGTGGAAATGCTCAATACCGTCATAATGGTGTGTGGGATAGCATTAGGTTTGTAGTCATTTTGGGAAATAGCGTTGTGCTAAAGGGGAAGGTGTGATATGCATGCTACTCCGGACCTGTGATATCAAAGGCTAGCCTAGGCAGCTGCCTATGTGTGATGCACAATCTGGCCGTCTCGCCTGACATGATTGAAATAGCCTTTGTGCTAAAGTGGAAGGTGTGATATGCATGCTAATCCGGAGCTGTGCTATCAAAGGCTAGCCTAGGCAGTTGCCTATGTGTGATGCACAATCTGGCCATCTAACTTGACATGATTATGCAACGGGGATGTGACCTTGCACCTAGGCTAGCCTAATTGATTGCCTCGACCGCCTAACTCCTCAATTGCCTCGTCTCCTCAAATAACTTGTCATTGTGTTCATTGATTATCTTCTTTCTCTGAGGTTTTAGCTTGTACTGTACTCTATGTTTCTCTTTATTCGTGATGATCAATAAAACGAAATGTATAAAGAGGATGAAGATGGAAAAGGGCATACCTGTACGACGAGGATGTTGAGGTTGGAGATTCGGGGTTGAGGGAGAGTAAGGATTAGAATGAAGCTTATGATACCTATTTTGAAATGGGCTTATTTGATTTCTAGAGTTGTGACTTGATCAATTATGTATATCTACGAGATAATTATGATATGATGGCATCAACTTCCTTTGGTTTTTATTACATATATTTTGATTGTATTCATTATAATATCAATAAATTTTTTAGTGGGTATAGTAGTATTCATATATTTTTGGGGGAGGGCATCAACCTTGAGGCTAGCTCACATTGCCATCCCCATGTCTCTCTCTTGGTGTCCTTTTGGAACAAATATGGAACTGGTTTAGGAGATTCTTGTAAATACTATGTTTATGTATGATATTAACATATTCAAAATATTTTTGCTGCGCCAATGGCTAGGGTTCAAAATTTGCTAAGATCACTCAATGGTTCAGGAATCCAATAGAAGCCCTCTCTACCCTTAACAAATCTCATCATTCATTAAATTTGTCAGTTTGAACTTTATTGCTTCATTGAATCAGTTTCACTTTCATCAATAATAGTATGATAGTCATGGGGGAAGTTCATTTGATTAAGAGCTTCAAACACCCTTATACACAGGATACAGGACAGCAATTAGACATGAGAGATTGCATAGCAGGGTAATAACTCTCTCTGTGAGTCATTTGATTTCTTATTTACCACAAAATTTCTTGTATGCTATTGGTTAACATCTAAGGTCTTAAATTTATTTTTGAGGAAGTTAATTTTTTTTTTTTATGACCTAAAGCAAAACAAAGCCTGTAGGATATTGAACCACAATGACCATCTCCCCTTGGAATCAAACTCTTTGAAGCTAAAGTGAGAGGAGCACATGTATCAAAGGAAGGCAAGCACATCCACCACGGACCTATCTCTAGTTGAACTATTCCTCAGATTGGAGTGTCAAGATTTGTGCTATCAAAGGCGTGATGTGTAACTTGACTGCCTCATCTAGTACGCCTAGGTTAGGATAGTCTATTGTCTCAACCGCCTCGCTTAATTAAATCCTAATGTCATTGTGGTTCAGTAACCTATAAGCTTTGCTTTGCTTTGGGTCATCAAAATTTGTTAACTTCCTCCTCAAAAATAAGTTTAAGGAAGTCCTTAGATATTAAACAATAGCATACAAGAGAATTTTGTGATAAATAAGAAATCAAATGACTCATGGAGATAGTTATTACCCAATTTAAAACCCGTGGAGTCGAACTTTTTGAAGCTAAAGTGAGCGGAGCACATTTTCAAAGGAAGGTAAGCACATCCACCACGGACCCATCTCTATTGAGCAATTCCTTAGATTGGAGAGTCAAGGTTTGTGCTATCAAAGGCGTTATATGTAACTTGACTACCTCACCTAGTAGTACGCCGATCTTGCTCTTAGGTTAGGATAGGCTATCGTCTCAACTCTCAACCGCCTCGCCTAATTAAATCCTAAAGCTTTATATATATATATATATATATATATATATTTTTTTTTTTTAATTCTCTCCATCTCTACATTTTGTATGATTTTCCTCTTCTCCATTCTCTACCTCATTTTATCTGCATGTTCTATGATCAGAGTTCAGTTCTTAAACTTTCTGTTCATTTAGTAACTTTAATACATACAAGGTACATGTTATTTTAGGATTTTTCTTTATTAATTGTTAAATTATTGGTTGCTCACTTGCATTTATTAATCAATTGTTTGATTTATTTAAGTTATTAATTACAATATGATTGGATGAGTTTAATTGGTCAAGTTTTCGTTGGACTTATTACGATTGCATGCATTATGATATTATTTTAGAGGGTATGCTGGTCTTCATATATTTTGGGGCCTCAACCTTTTAGCCAATGTCTTAGGCATGATGCTAAGATGGAGTGCCTTGCGCGTGAAATTGCCCAGGTCAAGATATAATTATTATTTTTTTTTCTTTTTAATTTTGAAATGTTATCTGTTATGGAATGCCCAATTGTTGTTGGTGTTTGTTGTATTTAATTATTTATTATATAATATATAATTATATATGTCCTGAAAATTTAAAATTCAATCTGAGTGCAGATTCTGAAGCTGAAGATCAGATGGGTGACTTGGACTTCTGGGAGGAGCTACCCTGTGGGATATACAGTCTTAACTTGGAAACTTCAGAAGACAATGGACATCTGGTTGGTGAAGTGAGAAAACATGAATGGGAAGATGTTGTTTTAAATGAACTGATCAAATGGGATAGGAATTGCATAGAACCAAATGCTTACAAAACTTACTCGGACAATGTTACTAGTGGAGTAAGGCAATCTAGGGTTCACTCAACTGATGCAAACGGGATTGCTTCCAAATTAGGAGTCAAGGAGGGGTGTATTGTGGATCATATAGATGTGCATGTAAACCTTCCAGCTTCTATTCCAAATAATGATTTCCATTCAGGTCATTTCACTTGCGAAGTTGCTAATATATCAATATATTGGATTTAAGATGCTTCTATTATCTGTGAGTTCCTTGAATTCAGTTCCTTGTTTGCAGATGCTATTCATCCTTCACTTTCCCTTCCTGCTGATAAGGTTCTTACTGCCCTTAGAGATTCTGTGATGCGGCGCACGATTCTAGACCCAGTATATCTGGTATGAGGTTTCGTGCATTAACAAGTTATATGGTTTTATGTTTTAATTTGTTTTTTTTGCATGGTAGGACCATATGTGGTAATATTTTACGTGTTCTTGTCATTAGTCATTCAGTTAGTGAATTTTATGAGGAAGTTGACATATTAATTTGGTGATAATGTTAATATATCTCTGTGTGCATTTGAATAAGCAGGAGGCTGTGGCTGAAGCTAAACAAAAGAAACATGTTCCACTGGCAATTATGTTCTCAGGTGGTCTAGATTCGATGATACTTGCAGCATTATCAGACAGGTGCCTAGATTCATGCTGTAAGTTCAAGCTTTATGTATTTTATTGATTCTAGTGGGTACTCCGTACTTGATGGTATTCGCAGCGGAATAAACACAAACCTTTTGAGAAATTGACCCTAACTAAAGATCAAAGACTACAACAACTATTCATAAATGTAACATAATTTGACCCTAAAGCGACCTAGATCTAACCCTGATCAAAATAGAATCCCTACATTTAATTCAAAACAAAAGCCCTACTTGGTTCCACGGCCACTTATTCAAGGAAATAAAAATAAAGTAAGAATATAGTTATTGATATACCCACGTTTACCCCTTTGCAATATAAGCTTGTCCTCGATCTTAAAATTAGGATCAACCCCATCAGCTGCCAGCTTATGACTTTTGCCGCAAGCTGATCTATTGAAAGCTTTCGATTTCCGGAAAGTTGAGCATGTTGAAAAGTGAATTTGAAAGATAAGAGGAGACTCTTGGGAATATTGGTTGGCTCTGACGCTGTATTGTAAACAGTGTTCTAAAAATCGGCCTAGGCAGTTGGTGTTTCAAAATTTTATGTTTTAAATTTTTTTTTTTTCATTTCCCTTTCAAAAAATTGAAGTCTATTTTTTTAAATACATTTTGCATATGTCTCTTAGCATTGAATTGGAAGTAATTTATATGCTATTATGCTTAACTTTTATAAATAATAAATTATAATTAATTAAAAAAAACCCACCTAGGCTTTGCCTAATCCTCGGGGTGCCTATCCCTGCTCACCCCCCGCATACCACTTAGCGATTGTTAGAACACTGTTTGCAACTAGCGAAATATTTTGAGGCAATTGTAGGTGTGATTAAAATACAAAACATCATTACCCAAGCATTGCCCCTAAGAGATACTAGGGACTATATGTAAACAAAAGATTCAATGTTCAGTATTAGCATCGTCACTGGTTCTCAAGGATGCATGGACACGGACACGACGCGTCGACTCGACAATTTTCCAAAAATTAAGACTTGGGGACACGTCATATTTTTTTTTTTTTTGTCATACAAATACAAATAATAATCTAATAAAGTGCCTTCCTAGAGTGTTTGAAGAAGGTGACACTCTCTTGCAAGAAAAAAGTAAAGTAGAGAAAAGAAGAAGCATATGAGAAAAGAAGAAACATAAACTAAGCATAGACTACCTCTATGCTTTAGTGGTTTTTTGTCATATTTATCTTAATCGCAATTGAAATAATCATTCACTTCAGATAGATCAAGAACCAATAAATTAGGTGCTTATTTGCAAACATTTAAAAGTATAAAATAAAACAAAGTTGATTTTCGAGTCTTGACTGTACCCTAACCAAGTTTCTGGTGTATTGGAGGCGTGTTCGACACGTTGACTAAGTGTCCAACGCGTGTCAGAGGCGTGTCGAGCGAGTGTCGGTGTCGGATACGTGTCAGACACAGATACGTCAAGTTTTCCAAGGAGTCCATGGTTCCTAGCTGGTTCTTATTTCTTAATATTATTATTGATTATTATTGCCAAAATATTTATGGGGTGATATTTGTGTTAAAATCTCCTTTAGATTGGTGATTAATATAACTTTTTGTGTATAGATGATATCGATCTGCTTAATGTAAGCTTTGATGGACAGTTGGCTCCAGATAGAATATCTGCAAGAGGAGGATTGCAAGAACTTAAAAGGATTGCACCTTCAAGAAGGTACTCAAGTTGTTTTAATTTTATTTTTTAGTTTTGGCTTTAGTATTAATTTGATTTAAATCATCTTATGTTTAATCATTTCTTAAAACGAGATACATGTTACGGAATTATATTGATAAGTGCAGTAATTTAGGAATGACTCTTTTAATCATTCTTCTTTCATTACTTTCTTGTTGATATACTGGTCTATTATTCATCTTCTTAACTATAAAAAAGTGTAGGCGTCATTTTTATTCTATAATCTTCATCTTCATCTTGTCTTTCTTTCTTCTGATTGTTAAAGGATATAGAAGCAAATGAATATGAAAGCCTGATCATAAAGAGTGGAGTTGGTGACGCTGCTTTCTGGCTTCCTCCCATGAGTGAAGATCTCCATGAGATCTTGATACTATTATGATATGGGGAATCCTTCAAAATTGCAGGCAAAGTAAGCTGTGTTGTGTCAACCCACCTAAAAATAGGTCGGTTTGTGTCTATGTTTTATGACCCGATAATTCAATGATCGTGTTTGTGCTGGGTTGTGTGACTTGCTAACCGCGTATGGCTTGACATGACCTATTTCAAGGCTTACACACGATCCTTCAGTATCTATCTATCGTTAACACCTTTAGTGAGTCTTTCCCATCCCCTTTCTACATAAACAAATGAGATTTTTGGAGGAACTTTCTTGCTATCATTATGGTTGAAAGAACGATTAACGAACGTGATATAGTAACCGGAAGATGAAGACTCAGAACCAATTGGGGATTTTATCAATGATTTCACTGTATAATATTTCAAGGTAGGACATATTCGTTTTTGGTTGGAGCCATGAGGGGGACTGCAGGGCTAATACACAAGACAACACTAAGCTTACGAAATTGGAAATGAATTTTGGGATCTATTCCAGGTTGTCACCTTTCTGAATTTTGATATGTACATATCCCTATTAAATTAGTTGTATCCCAAATATTGTTAAGTTAGATCGCTTTAGTAAATTAATGGAGGTTCCTTCAAGCTTCTGAACCATGTGTCACAGTGATGTAGTGTATTATCCTAATAATACAGATAATTTACCATCTATATATTTTTTGAACATTTATGCTTGCAGTGATGCATGCTATACTTTAGCATCATGATTTTGACTTATTCAAGGACGCAGGTGGAACCTTGTAGAAATTGATGCTGATTTGTCAACTTTGACCTCAGAAACGAAGCATGTCATGTCGCTTATAAATCCATCAAAGACCTATATGGTAACATCAAGTTTGCATCTAGAACTGCTGGTTATAATATTCTAGCTCTTTAGTTGCCTTGATGTTTTTCAAGTAGAGAAATGTTCATAGTTTTAACCGTTCTACAACATGCGACATCAGCCATGAACATTCAATGACACTGCATCGTTATAATGACATCATGCAAAGTTTTGGAGCATTTATGTATCATGAGAACCTAGAATCCATGATTTTTTGTTTTGTTCCAGGACCTGAACATTGGGATAGCACTCTGGTTAGCAGCTGGTGGTGATGGGCGGATCAGTGAGGGGAGTGCTGACGATCATGAACAGTATCATAAGCAATTTAAGTACAAGTCCAATGCCAAAATCCTTCTTGTTGGTTCTGGTGCTGATGAACAATGTGCTGGCTATAGTAGGCACAAAACCAAATACAGACTTGGAGGGTATGAATACGTCACAAAAACACAGAATATTCCTGCTGACTGCATTTTTCTTCCTGTCATCTGTTGTTTGCATCTTTAGCGTTAGGTGGTATTATAAATGCTTGTGAGAATCTTCATTGAATGTATAAACATATCTACTCTTGCTCTATCTAAAGGCGTAAAGCACCTCAGGCATGTTTTTGGCTTACCTTTGTTGCCCACTTTTTTGTGGTTTTATGTTTGTGTTATGCACTTTGAGAACCATTGAATTTGTATGGTCAGGTACTGGCCTGCTTCAAGTAATTTTAGAAACATCTTGAGAATCAATAATCTTAATTCTTTGAAAACCTCCGGAATTTTTCATTGTTCAAACAATGATTTTTTCCATGTTTTGTACTAAATGTCTTGAGTTAGTTCACTCTGTTGCAACTACTGACTTTACACATTTTAATGAACAAGGATATTTAGACACAGTTGTACTTTTGTTAGTGTGTATTTTGTTCGTCATTCAGTCAATCTTGTTTTTATTCACTTTGATTGTTTATTCTATCATCAGATGGCTTGGGTTGTACGAGGAAATGAAATTAGACATGCAGAGAATTTGGAAAAGGAATCTAGGAAGAGATGATAGGTGCATTTCTGACACTGGAAAGGAGGTATGCTCAATATTCAATTTAATATCTTCTTTGACATTTTCAGATTGTTTATTGACTGTTGGATCTCTAGGCTAGATTCCCATTCTTGGATGAAGATGTTATCAAAACTCTACTAGAAATTCCTCTATGGGAGATTGCAAACCTTGATCAGCCAGTTGGAAGAGGTGATAAAAAGATTTTGAGAGAGGTACCTCCTTGTTTCTATTGGATGGTTTGTTGTCTTGAAATTGATAATTTTATCTTCACCATATTATTATTATTATTTCTGTTCACCTTCATTTCAACCACCTTTTTTTTTGGATTATGTTAAAAATTTTAAATAGTGTTAGTATTATTGATATATAGCTAAAACCATTGCACACACACATGAAAGAAGAATATAAACCAAAAAAGTCGTCTTTTGTGTTTGTTATCCTTGTGGGATTGTATTGTTGATACTCTTAATGGTGATAACATGAATAAATAAACAAATAAATACAACAAAGAATGAAAGCTCATCAATAACCATTTTAGACTGGCTATGGCAAGAATCTTACCTGAGTACAGTGCCTTGTGAAAGAACATATGACCTCTAGCTATGGAACTTGTTTCTAGAGAAACAACAATAGTAGCAATAGTAAACCACCGGAAAAAAAAAACTAGAGTAGGTTTTGCTCATTAGTAAGGTGCTAGAACAAATCCTAGAGTCCAACTTTCAACTTTCAACTTTCAACTTTGGATTGCACTAAACGTTGATGGTATTTGAAAGACATGGAGTCCTCGGGTGGAGGAATTATTAGAGATGAGGAGGGAAACTATATAGTTGCATTTCAAGGGTTGTTTGGCCCTGTGATAAAAAATATGGCGGAGAGAAAAAAACATGATGGTAGGGTTGTATCTCTGCTTAGATCTTGGCTTTCAAAGTATGGTCTTGCAAATGGACTCTTATTTCACTTTTAATGGTTTTCGAGTGAGCTACATCCCGTGGTTTCTAAAAGCTTGGTGGAATAGGATTTGGGAATTGGTTTGAACTTTGAATGTCAAAATAGTGCATATATTTTATGTAGCTAACTCTATAGTTATATACAGTTAAAACGACAATGTAACGCCAAAATAATGGCGTTATATCGCCTAATAGGGTGTAACCGTTAGATGTACCCTTTCAATGATATCACATAACGGCCAACAATATTACGGTTCAGTAACACCATTATTTATATAACGTTTTTTTTTTCTTGACGTCGTTTTAACGCCATTAAGATACATAAATAAATAAATAAATTTTGAACCCATTTATTGTTTAGCAGAACCCTAACCCAGACTAGAGAACAAGGAGGAGGGGAGAAGAAGGGAAGAAGAACTCGATCGACATCCATCCAAGTCGATCGTCTGAGATTGATCTCCTGACATCGATCGATAGAGATCGCTGTCGATCGATAGAGATCGCTGTCGATCTCTTCGATGATGGGAAGAGGGAAGGGAAGGAGGAGGAAGAAGAAGAATGAGAAGAAGTCTCTTACCTATGCGATCTCTGAACTGTCTGTGCGATTTTGGACTTGTTGCGATCTCATTTCTCTGCTTCTGCTTTGTGTGTCACCATGTAAATCACAAAAGAATGTGTTAATCTTTTTTTCTCAGACCGGAAAATGGAGAAGAAAGTTGGTTTATACATCTTTCTTTCTGGATGTTTCCTTTCACAAAGTAACAATTACTAGTAAAAGATGTCATCTAGCATAATTGGGCTCTCATGACTGATGGAGTTGACTCATCACATCACTCATACAAATTGAGTCAACTATTAATCTTTGTGTAACAGACTAAAAGTAAGCTTATCTTCTTCAGTTTCATCCAATTTCTGCAAACAAATTTGGGTATAGTTATATCAATTATTTTAGAAGCAAATAATTATAGGGAAAATACAAATAATTATAGGAAAAATAAATTTAGAAGCAATTATTTTAGAAGAAAATAATTATAGGGAAAATAATTTTATAAGCAAATAATTATAGGGAAAATAAATGTAAAGATTTGTGTAACAGATATGGGTATAGTTATAACAATTTCTGAATTCATTATTTGCTTTCTAAATATAAGATATTTTAAAATTTTAGATATGTAATTAGATGAAGAGGCAAAATGCATTAATATAGTTATAACAATTTCTACAGTCTGTAGTATAGTTATAACAATTTCTACAGTCTATACGTTATTATAGTTATAGCAATTTCTATAATCTATAATACATTAATATTTAGTGGGGGCATAAAAATAAATATTTAAAAAATATTTCGTATGCACCGTTAATATCCCGTTATAATTTATAACGCTCTTGAACCCTTGGGTCTGTTATCCGTTTTAATTGCATTTATACGGACCCACTTTAACGCCATCTATGTTGTCCTCACTTAACTACTCTCACAGAGGTGTGGGGTTTTTTGCCCAAACCAAATATTCACTATTAGTTCCAGATGGGATCGAGTCCCTGACTTTTGATGTAATTTGTCACAGACAGTTGAGTCAAAAAGGTGTTAGTGTTAGAAGAGTGCAGGTAAACACTTGAGAATTTTTAATTAGATGTATGCCTAAGCGTGTGAGACACCACCTGGCATAGCCATCACCTCTAGATGGCTAGGTGCCTTTCCGACATCTTACCCTCCTCCTCCCAATTTGAGATTTTGGTTGTGAAAATAGTTGATTTGTTAGCAAGCAATACCAAGTTTTCAAAGGAATCAGAGATTTATGGGTAGGTGATGTGATGCTATTTGCATAAATAAATAATCGAACAAAATACAAATCTCACAATCTAGGGGTTCATAGTCAAAACCTAACTACTCAATTAAACTTAAAGAAACTACATATTAGTCAACCTCTAAGCTTCCTATTACATTTGCCAAATGCCTTAATGTATAAGTGTCTTAATCTTGCTAAGCAAGCAATTAGTTTTCTTATTCTAATTGTAAAAAAAAAAAAAAAAACTCTAATTCTATGTTGTTGGGTCGAAACCCATATTCAATAGAAATAACAACAAACTTTTAATATTCCTATACCCATCATGTTGTCATCGAGTCTACACGCAAGAGTATGGTAAGAAAAGCCTGATATTCCATACATTTGATTAATAAAAAAATTGTGAGATCTTCGAAGATGGTTGCTTTTCAATGTATTATCTTTTGGATTTGTTTAAGTTCCTTTTTTTGTGTGTTTTTGCTATATATTTTATGTTTTGCTTTGTAGTGGTCAAGCTTTAAGTCCCCCCATATGTTTTTGCATATTGGAATAAAAGGCTAGATTTACTTAAAAAATAATAATAAATAAATAAAATTTTGAACATTTGGCAAACCAAATAAGACTAGTAGCGCGGATCTTTTTGAACATTTGGCAAACCGAATAAGAAGATGTGCGAAGGAAGAGTTAGGAGAGGCCAAAAGAGGAGGTTTATATGGTAATGAGACATGGTGGTGGAACGTTGATGTGCAATAAACTATTGCGGAAAAGAAAAGATGCTTTAAGAAGTGGCAAAAAGATAGGTGCCTAGAATCTTATGAGCTTTATATGCAAACTAAGAAGTTGAGTAGTAAAGCAGTAAGGGAAGCTGAGAAGAGAGCATATGATGATCTTTATAATAGGCTAGGTACAAAGGAAGGGGAGAAGGATATTTTCAAGATAGCTAAAGCTAGAGAACGAAAAACTAGGGACTTGAGACATGTTAAGTGTGTTAAGCATGAGGATGGAAGAGTTTTAATGTAAGATAAAACTATTTTAGATAGATGGAATGATTATTTTTGGAACCTACTCAATGGAACACATGTAGGAGAGTTAAACTTGGAGGGGTATGCTTCACAGGAAGGGAGAGATCGCGTGTTCCATCGCAGAGTTAGTGCCAGAGAAGTGAGAGAAGCTTTAAAAAGAATGAAGACATGGAAGGTCGTTGGATCAGATGATATACCAATTGAAGCATGAAAATGTTTGGGAGAAGTTGGGATTCAATGGCTAACTAAGCTCTTTAATAGAATTTTGAAAACTAGAAAAATGTTAGATTCATGGAGGCATAGCATTGTGGTACCAATTTATAAAAACAAAGGGGATATCCAGAATTGCTTGAACTATAGATGGATAAAGCTTATGAGTCATACGATGAAACTTTGGGAGAGAGTTATAGAACAAAGACTTAGGAGTTTAACCACGGTTTCAAAGAATCAATTTTGATTTATGCCGGGTAGGTCTATTACGGAGGCAATCTTCCTGTTTAGGCAAACTATAAAAAAATATCGAGAAGCACGTAAGAGTTTGCATATGGTTTTTATTGATCTAGAGAAAACATATGATAAGGTCCCTAAGAGTTAATTTGGTGGGTGTTTGAAAGGAAGAAAGTGTCTCAATGTTATGTCGATATCATTAAGGATATGTATGAAGGAGTTGTAACAAGTGTTCGCGCAGTAGGTGGGATGTCCAGTGAATTTCTAGTGTCAGTAGGACTACATCAAGGGTCGACGTTAAGTCCATATCTCTTTGCTTTGGTCATGGATGAGTTGACGAGACATCTGCAAGAAGATGCACCTTGGTGCATGTTATTTGCAGATGATATTGTCTTAATTGATGAGACTAGTGCAGGTTTAGGTAAAAAGTTAGATAAGTGGCGGACGACTTTACAAAGTAAAGGTTTTAGAATTAGCCGTTCAAAGACGGAGTATCTAGTGTGCAACTTTGGTTGTGAACCATGAGAGAGAAGTAATGCAATTGAGATCAAAGGTGTAGAGGTCCAGAGTGTGAGACTTTTCAATATCTAGGATCTATAATTCAAAAGAATGGGGTATTGGAGAAGATGTAGACCATAGGATTAAAGCTGGTTGGTTGAAATGGAGAATGGCGTCAGTAGTATTATGCGATAGAAGGATGCTTGCAAGGCTAAAAGGGAAATGCTATAAGACAATTGTTGAACCAGCCATGCTATACGGTTCAGAATGTTGAGCTACTATGGGACAACATACACATATGATGGCAGTAGCAGAAATGCGTATGTTAAGGTGGATGTGTGGTAAAACTCGTAAGGATAAAATTATAAATGAAAGAATTAGGAGATACTTAGGTGTAGCGCCCATAGAGGACAAAATTAGATAATCACGTTTAACTTGGTTTGGTCATGTGCGAAGGAAACCAAGCACGGCGCCAATTAGAAAATGTCTAGATTGGCAAGTTAATGGAGGGTGTAGACAAAGGGGACGACCGTTGAAAACTTGGATAAAGGTGATGAATGAAGATATCATTGAGCTTGGATTAGGCGAGGATATGTGGGAAGACCGCATTGCTTGGAGAACCAAAATTCATGTAGCCGACCCCGAAAATATCAAGAATGGGCTTTGATGATGATGATGATGATGAAATAAAATTTTGATTAAAGAACAAACACATACAAATTCGAAAAAAAAATTTCTACTTCAATAAGAACTTCTTCAACTTTAAATTGAATGATATGATACTTTGACCAAAAGAGCCCAACGAAAAGAAGTAGAACCTTAAAGGGCATGTTTTATTCCAAGGAAATTTTATCATGGAAAAATTACAAAAAGAAAGAAGAGATAGGAGAGGAAGTGGGGGAAAAATGCACATCTTGTGGTTGAAGACGACTCTATTTTTGGCAAAAGTTTTCTTAGCTACCCCCAAGAAAATATTTTCCACATTTATAACAAATCACAAGGAGATTCATTTTCGCTTCTTCTTTCCTTCCTCTCCCTCTTCACTTTTGAAATTTTCTATTTTCCTTTGAATCAAACACACCCTTATTGAATACTTGTATTGTTGATAATGGATACGTTGATCATTCATGCATTTACCTTATATGTACCATATTTGGATTTTCTTTCTAGTTGAACCGGGGGCGTTCTGTTGTGCCTTGTAACAGGGTTATTTTGTGCTTGGAAATTAGTCTCAATCTTCCCCAAATGACAATAGTTTGTGGCCTTTTATCCCTTTTTTCATTTGGTGGAGGTATGATTGGAAAGAGAAAGGAGGTTGTTTGAGGGAATTGCTCATGGTCATTGTGTTTGCTTTATAATTTGATCATGGTATTTTTTTTTGTGAGCACAAAGGAATTAGATTTGAAGAATTGGAGTCTACTTTTTGGATTGACGATTGGTTTTATTAGGGGTTTGTAAAAAACTAAGAAAACTGACATAACCAACCTAACCAAACCGAATTGAGTTGGATCGGTTATCCATCTATCTAAAGTCAAAACCAATTCTTTTGGTTTTGTTTTCGATCGAGTAGGAATCTAACTGTTAGGGCAGACACGACCCGGTTTGTTCGGTTCCCACTCCATATTGGTATTGTTCCCGCAATCTTAACTTCAATACGGTTCGTTTTGCTTTTATGGGATTTTTGAAGTTGGTACTGTATCATAACGTACCGGTTGAGATCGTTACCAATTTCGGTTCATCTCGAAATATGTAATTTTGTGCACCTTCATGTAATTAATTCAAAATTTTGCAATTAATATAAATTCATGTAATATACAATACATAAATAAAATAAATATTTTGGAGCTCCAAATTCAACAAAGTAAATCTTATCAAATTCTAACCAAAATAGCAAAAGTATTAATAATATTTATTTTATTAATAATTTAATGTTTAAAAATATATTCTTCATAGTTCGGTATGATTCAGTAATTTTGGTATTTCAAAATCGGGAATAGGACTCGTATTGAACTAATTCAGTATGTGAACCGAAATAGTAAAAACAATTTGGTTTGGTTTGGGAATGGGATGGTATGGCTTGATTTCGGTTTTTCGGGAAAAAAAAGCCCACCCCTAGTGTCTGTTCAAAATCGAACTAATCCAAACCTGTAATTATTTGGAAAAAATAATTTTGAAAAAAAAAAACAAAATTCCTTGGAAAATGTTGGTTTGATTCAATTATGATGAGTTTTGTTTTTTGTTCGATTGTAATTGGGCTATGTTTAAGGTAAGTTTGATTTTCCTCACACGTTTGGTTTGCTTTGGTTGGCAACATAATTAAACCGATGAATTTCGGTTTGTGTTGGAGTTTTCACTCAAAATCAAGCCAAATTGACCCATAGGGATGACAATGGGGTGGATTTTCACGAATATCCGCCTCGCCTCGTTTGGGGCGATTTTGGATGTGCCTAAATGGATATCGGGGCAGATACGGATATCCAAACAACATTCGTCAAATATTTGGGACAATAAGGAATTGGTCATATCCGCCCTTATATAATATTACTACTAAAATACCCTTGTATCATATTCCCTTGTTATTAAAATATCCCAAATCCCTCTATGACCACATTCTTTCTCCATTGTCACAGAGACAGAGACTTAGAGAGTCTTATTCATTCATTCTGGTCTTCACTCTCTCCCCTCACCTTCACAAATCTGGTAAAGAAAATGAAAAAGGTGAAGAACACAGACGAAGAATCCAAGCTTTTCTCGTCAAATTGGTTTGGTCCTGAATCCAATAAGGTGCCAAAGCAGATCCACCTCACGGACCTGACATCGGTCAGTGGTGGGGTTGTTGACAAGTTCACATGATCGGCCACCATCTGAGGAATCACC
Source organism: Berberis thunbergii (assembly GCA_003290165.1). Lineage (NCBI taxonomy): Eukaryota > Viridiplantae > Streptophyta > Magnoliopsida > Ranunculales > Berberidaceae > Berberis > Berberis thunbergii. Next base: position 99,163 of record QNQO01004916.1, on the reverse strand, counting down.
ATTGCGTTTTCGAACAGAAATTTGGAGATCTACTCCATGACAAGGTTTCAAGATCAGTAAAACCCCTGATTTTGCCCATGATTCGAACTTTTCTTCGAAAATCGGAGCTCGAATTCGACTTTGGGCAGGCTGAATCTGTGGCTGATGACGCCATGGGAGAATTTGTGAAGGAGGAAGATGATGACTGGTTTATGGACTTGAATCTGGAAGATTTGCGGAATTCTTTTGGGGCATTTGGAGCAACACCTGCACCAGATCTGTCTTGCCAGGGTTGCTACTATTCAGCTCTCTTTTCGCCACAATTGAAGCCTTTCTAATTGGACCAAGCTGCTATCACAAACCATACAAGAGAAAGATAAAGGAATTGAAAAAATTCAAATGGTCATTCTTGTGAACAATTTGTATCTGATTCTTTTGTTTTTTTCCCTAGATAGAACAAGAACGGTATGGAAAGCTCTAGAGCAGGATGAATTAATATGTATATAGCATTTATATATGTACAGAGCTCTCTTCCTTCTCTGCCTCTTCCTTCTTTCTTTAAGAAGGCATGGCTTATATTTTTGGGTACTCTAAAAAAACAAAAAAAAAATCATGGGGGTTGTAGTTCCAAGTCTAGAAGTCTTTTGTACTTGACATTTAAGAATTCATAATTTTGCTAGTTGTCTGTCTTGATATGCCATTGGAATCTCGTGCATGTGTAACTAGTGCTTCTCTGCTGCCTTTTTTGCATGGTAAGCGTCTGTTTACGCTTTGATTAAAAACTTACCTGTTAGGTGTTAAATATTTTGAAGGTTGCACATCTCTTGGGTTTAGAAGCAGCAGCCTTTCTGCCGAAAAGAGCGATTCAGGTGATTTTTACTTTCAGCCTTGACTGACCTAACTTTGTCAAATGTTTCTTCATATTTTCTGTTTTCATTTGTTCCTTTATAACCAAAAGAGGCCATTAGAAGATAATTTGATCAGGAGTAAGCTTAAAGGAGCTTACAATAAAATACTGAACATAGGTGGTTGATCCTCACCCTCAAGTCTAGTTTGCTGAACATGTTTTCTCCAGTCATTTTTACATTGGAGACTAAATGATCACTCACTAACCCTTCCCTTTTTCCAGTTCGGTTCAAGAATAGCAAGAGAGTCAAATCGGAAGAATTTTGGGAGCAACCGAGCAGCAAATCAAGCATCTGCTGGGAGTGTAGTGATCAACATGCCAACGACATTAAATGACAGAGAAGCGTGAGATAAAGTGGACCAGGCTACTTTTCTTTATGAGTTTTTGGGGTAAAAGGCCTTGGATATAAAATAGTTGCATTACCTGTATTTTCTATTACATTTTTTTTGTATTTTTTGTATTTTTCACTGAATCTATGACATTATCAATATGTATATTTATTTATTTATTTGATAATGTTCAGGGGAAAATATGTGATTATTGCATTTATTTTGTTCGATTTCGTCCCTTGGAGATCTTCAAGGTGAATGGTAGTTGAACCCGTCCATCACCTGGGCAACTATTTCCTGGCAGGGAAGCTATATGCCGTGTCTGATTTTTCAGACACTATTGATTATACTTTAGGTCTTCTCTGCTAGTCTACACTTGACTTCCCTGCACTCTACATCTCTATTTACCTTTGCATTTCATATTTTCTGTTTTCTCTCATCTGCTAACGTACAAACAGCCCGTCTTTCAAAGTTTTAGCAGGGAAGGGCAAACCTGCTTCTTCTCCTTCACTGCACCTTATATCATTCCTGTATCGACTATCTGTTTCTAATGCATTCGGATGCTTGTTTATATCACCTTCCTGGAGGTGTACTTCAACACGATGACAATGGAAGAAAGATATTAATTTTGAGCACAAATGAGAGAAATGGTCAAACACAAGCCACTGTTAAAATATACAATGACATATTGTTTTTTAGTGTCGGCAGAGTGGATAAAAAGAAATGTAGGTTTTCTTCTTGACTCAACCTTGACCTTGATCACTGGTTATATTGGGAAATTAGAGTCTAAGTCCCAAGTGAACATTGAACTTGCCTTGATCCTAAAAATGTGAGTTTACAATTGCTATTTACAGGTTGAGAGAGATTTACACGTGTTATGCACACGATCTCTCAACGAGGACCAAAATCAAAGTTAGCGTTGGACTACAGATTTGATCCTAATTTTTCCATACAACTTCTAGATATGCTGAAAAAAAAAATGTAGCCCACAAGTGTCCACCTTAGAGCATCTCATCTCCAATAGGCTTTTCTAAATAATGGGGAAATTGGGTTGCTAAACATTTGTTTATAATATTTTTGCCCATGTGGCATTTTCAAACCGTCATTGTGTCCATGTTTGTGGTCGAAATGTTTTGACTTTTTTTTTCTTTTCCATTTTCTTCCTGCGAAACCAATCTTTCTAGACCTTTTTGAAATTTCTCAATTGACTTCCATTTTGCATTGTTACTAATCGCGCACACCAATTGTTTGATGAAGAGAACGAGATGCCTTCTTGGGTACGGGAGCTATTCTTTCCTAGTTCTAGCTCTGACTCGACTGACAATGACGACATTCTTGATTTGCTATTAGAAGAGCGTAAGATGTACGAACATTCCATGTTTTTGCTACAAACGAATGCTTTGTCAGTGGAGGTGATTGAATCACTTCAATGTCCCGCTAAAAAAAAGTGTGAAAACTCTGTGTTGCGGCAGGGTAGGGTTTGTACAATGACTACCTTAGTACAAATCCTATTTATGATGATGGTTTCTTCAGAAGACGACTTTGAATGCACTTGCCATTGTTTTATCTTATTCGGATTGTCATTGTTCAAAACAATCCTTATTTCACTAAGAGGACTCAATGCATTAGCGAAATAGACATCTCTAATCTTCAAAAGATTAGATGTGTTCTACGGATGCTTGCAAATGGTACTTCCGAGGATAGTGTTGACGAGTACTTGAAAGTTGCAAAAATAATGACATTCGATTATCTTTCAAATTTTTGTAAGATTGTCATTGATGTGTTTGCAGAGGAATATCTTTGTGAATCGACCCCTGAATATGTGGCGCGATTGCTCGCTTAAAATGAAAAAAAAGGATTTCCTGAAATGTTAGGAAGCATCGATTGCATGCATTGGGAAAATTGTCCAACTATTTGGAAATGTAGTTTTGAGAATTACTAACGTCATTCGTTTGTGATTCTTGAGGTGGATGCATCTCACAACTTGTGGATATGTCATGCTTTCTTTGCTATGCCCGAATCATTCAATGATATCAGTGTCATTGAGCATTCAACCGTGTTTGATAGACTTCTTAGAGGTGAGGCACTGCTAGTACAACTCACTATCAATGGAAACATCTACAACACATCTCTTTTTCTTGGTGATGATATCTATCTTACACTTTTTACTATAGTGCAAACAATCTCACCCGTGTCAACGAGAAAGAGAAGTTGTTTGTTAAGCTCCAAAAAGGAGTTAGAAAAGATGTGGAAAGAACAATCTGGTATTACAAGCAAGATGGACCAACATTCGTCAACCTGTCAGAACTTATATATAGATAATATATACATGACATTATGTTCACATGCATTATCCTCTACAACATGATTGTTAAAGATGAGTGTGGATCTCCTAATGATCATGATTGATATATACCGAGCAACGTACCATTAGTTGAGCCTACCCATGATGTTGAACCAGGATATCAATATGTTGAGTATATTCAACATTATTCTAGACTTCGAGATTCAAAATCTTCACTATCAATTGAAACACGATCTTGTTCAATACATTCAGGTTAGCATTGGTAATTAGTGACTTTGGCAATTTGGGAGACTACCAGATTTGTTTGTTATTTTAATTGTCATTACATATTGTTTTAATTTCAACCTGTTAATCAGTAACTTTGTCAATTTGAGGTGCTACCATACTGTAGTATTTTATATCATGTTTGTTTAATTTCAATGTAGTTTATTTTTTTATCCATCAATTGCATAGAACTTTAAGTAATTTAAAACTTTCATATTTAACTGAGTAATAATAAAGATACAATACTAATTTTTCGATTACATGTTACAACAACTGTTGATTATTTTTTCTATTCATAATGTCCTCCTTCATAAAAACTAACCATGCACGGTGTTGGTCATTGATACAAATTTCCAATTTAAAGTTCAATACCTGCATATCAGTATTCACCATTTCATTACACTCCCGCATCTCCTCAACTCTTGCACGTCGTGCATCCGCTTGAGAACATCGTGCTAAAGAAAACCTTTTTCATTTGTTCGATCTCCATCAACTTTAGCCGATCTTCTCTTTCTTTTGTCCTCATTTCCATCCTCGGTGATTCAAAGATTTGTCTCCTTTCGGACTCATGGTTGATGACATTGTTGCGCCGCCATAACTTCATTTATTTGAGAGGTGATGCCGGCTTGTGTCTTCATTATGTTCACTTGCCATTTTTGTTGTTGTCTTTGCCTTCTTTCCAATTTTAGGCACACAATTATTGCTATCTGCTATCAACCGATTGTCGTGTATTTTTTCTATTTTTTTTCCTAGGAGGGCGTATTGGTTCTTCATCACCAACGATAGATTCTCTTTATTCAATATCAAAATCTAGCCCCATTGTACCAACCTCTTCCGTTGACAAGTCTATCAAAATCGAGCGTAATGGTTTGCATCTTCTTTGTGAATAAATATTTTCATTTTTCTATTCATAGTCAGTTGGTCATCGTCTATGAGATGTGGTTGACCCTTGGCCTTGCCCTTTTCTAGAATTTGGGCTTTATCGATGTTGGACATAAAGATTATGGTTTTGAGAAGTTTAGAAGAATTGACTTGGAACTTGAGGATTTTGAGTATAGAAAAATTGGCTTGGATGATTTAGAGAGAAAGTGGGTTGGGATACACGACTTTGGGAATAAGATGATTGTGGTTGTTAGAAATAGGATGTAATTGGAGGTTGTTGGTAATGTTGATAAGGTTGGGATTGAGAATTATCTAGATATGATGCCATCACTACAAAAAAAATTGATATCAGCAACGGCTAAATCCCGTTGCCAAATGACCCAAAACCGTAACTAATAAGAATCAACGATGGCACAACAGTTGCAATACCGTAGCTAGTCTTTTCATCGCTATTTGAATCAGCCACGACAAACTAGCCATGGCTAATTGGCGACAGCTAAATATCGTCGCTAATTTAAAACGTGTGGTCGCTAAAATTATTTCAAAATGTGGCTGAAAGAAATCTAGCGACAGTATGTTACCGTCGCTAACGTAAACAATAGCAACCGCAGATTACCGTGGCTAGTTAGCGACGGTTTCGTGTCGTCGCTAAGTCCCGCATTGAAATAGCCATTAGCGACGGTCAGACTACCGTGGCTAGTTAGCAACGGCTTTTTATCGTTGCTAAGTCCCGAATTGAAATAGCCATTAGCGACGGGAAGATTGTTGTGGCTAGTTAGTCGTCGGTAATCTTCAATCAATTGGGCAAAACTGGCGATTGTTGCTGTTGCTTACAAAATAAAATTGAAAAAAAAATTGTAATAAAATTATATTAATTTTAAGATTTGTCATATCCTTTTTTTTGTCATTCAGAATAAACATCTTAAACCTGAACAAAATTATATTAATTTTCATATACACAATAAATTGTCCATCACAAAAAAATACATGATACAACTCACAAATAAATTGTACAGTCCCAAATTCCTCTGTCAACATCAAATTGAGATATAACTCACTTAAACTTAAATAACTACATAAATCATAGTGATCATCTATGCACACAGTAAATCATATGGGACATAAAACAAAATTTTTACATACAACAATTCAGGTGATCTTGCACACAGTAATTGCTTTAAGATCTGCATCAGCTTGGTCTTCCGACGTGGCTATTATCAGTTAACCAACATCACCAAAACTGCATTAAAATCACAATTTGCACAATCATCAGAGAAATATATCAACAGGGGCTTTGATCAGAGAGAATTCAAGTGGACAGATTAAGAAAAGTCAATGAAATGTTGGACTGACATTAACTGACATCATCCTTACTACAAGTGTACCACAAAAAGGGAAAAATAAAAAGAAAGAAGGAAATATGTGAAAGGTAATTTGATATCACTGGACTAACATGTTTTTTTACGAGATTAGTTACTATGGTTCTGCTTGAGGGTTTCCTATCCTAAAAGGGATAAGAATTACAACAACACCTTCGCTATTTTATAAGTACATATCATTACTAGCTTAAGGCCTCTTCAGCATTTCAAGCGGGATAACTGATGGTGTAACCTACTGCTCAAGTGTACTTGCTTTAGTATTTGACGTTCCAAATTCAGTAAACTGGAAGTAAACTATGAAATACCTAATGCAATGCAATCATTTCAAAACTTTGACCAAAAGCTCAACACTGCTTCAAACCCATCCATCTTCATTCAATTAACTAACATTATGAAACTTTTATCAGAAGCCCAACGAGATGTCTTTTCTTTAGATCTTCTATCCTGCAAGTTAAGATACCTACTTAAAAATAATTGCTCGGCAGTGAAGCAGCATTCCTCTATGCTGGACAAAATGGTAGGATCCAACTTTTGCATCAGTAGAGCTAGTAAAAATAGTATGGTGTCGAGTTGGTACAATATTTGGCATTTTATTTGTGCCTGTATATTATAGTCAGGCTATAGTGTTTCCCAACTTGTAAAGAAACCCACCCTAAACATAAGTGGATAAAAATACCTCTATTAGTTTATTTTATCGATACATGTTCCATAAATATTGCCTTTTGAGTGTCAACAGTTGATCAGCAAACACAAGTATGAACAAACTTAACAGGAAGAAGTAGAAGAATCTACCTGCATGAATTGAAACACAAATAGTTCCATCAAAGTTAGTTGAAGCAGCTTTTTTCCAACATAATTACGAGTCTTCTGACTTAGTGCTGCCACCTTATCAATAGGAACACCTATTTCAGAAGGGAAAAGATCAATGTTGTCATAAGCAACGCCTCAACAATAAAGGAATAAGACAAACACAACATAAGCAACGCCTCAACAATGTTGTCAACATCTAAGAACAAGCGAAAGATGACCACATATAGAACTGTCAAAATACAAATGGCAATGACATGTAAGAACAAGTTACATGATCTATAGAAATGTCAAATATACATGGCGATGAACTGGTAATATCCTATAGATTTAAGTAAATATTGAGTTACATGATCTATAGAAATGTCAAATATACATGGCGATGACTGACAGAAAATATTGAGTCACGTTCGCACACAGATGTGCTAAAATAACTGAAGATACTAGGGTATAGTCAACAATCATTCTTGATTAGTCACAAGAGTTTTTCTCCTAAAAGGTAACCAGATCTAAATGAGAAAATTAAAGTTCTTTAGCACATCTCAATGGTGATCAATCAAATAGTTACAAACCCAAAGGCCTCAGATATAGAAACTCAAACTTAAGTTGTCTGGTTGTCTGAGCAAAATCAGTGAAACAGAACAAACTTAGATAAATAAACTGAAACAGTGACAAACTGAAATAATCAAACAAATAAACTGGACAATTGAACAATTTGCTGCTCTAATAAACAAGAACCTTATCTGCTGCACTGCTGGTAAAACCTATGCTCCAGACCGGCAACAACAACTCTTGGGCTTTTGGAATGGTCTTTACAGACTCTATGTCTGCGATGATAATCTATATCTGAGGTAAGGTCGAGATTGCAACCTTCGACCTGACAGCGAGGGGTCTGTGTACTCTGGTAGGATGCTCTAGAATCAAACAATTGTTTTTAAACAAGTGGAAAACAACCGAATTACATAACATTTGTAACACCAATAATGGGAGGGCTTACTTCAATTATGCAATAGAACTACAGATTAAACACAAACATAGATGTATGAAGATCCAGATAAGCATCTGATTCAAAGAATTGCAGACACGATGACAGAAAATACATTCATAATTCAAACCACTCCTTCCGCCCAAAGAATGAAACCAAACTTCAATTTAACACCCTCTGACATAAACAAAATCTGAAATGAGATGAAAATAAAATAAAAAGCAATCATTTCACCATGAATTATTAAATCAAACAACTATAGAGCAATCACAATCCCATCCAATACTTGAAGTTGCAGGCACAAAAATTCAAAAGAGGTTACAATTCTACCTCCACCAACAAGTTGACAAAAACAACAACTAACCAAACACAAATACATCCAAAACACCCAAATAACTAATATGAAGATCTTCACAGTCATCACCATTTTTAACATGAAGAGAGTTTGGACAATACAATATACAAAAAGAAGAAGTACCAAAAATGTATAACTGGAAGAAGAACCAAATTTAGTTTTGCATTTTACTTTTGGTTAAAAAAACCACAATCACATGCATCCACAAAACACCTGAACTCTGTGGTCTAAAATGTTTGAACAATAGAGACCAAAATATTGAACTAATTTTACTCAATTTCAAAAAATTAAAAGCCAATCACACAAACATCAACCAAATTTTACTTTGAATGACATATATATGTACTTGATGAATATATAAGTTATTGTCGCTCGATGATATAATACATATTTCTTAAATGGCAGTTTTTTCTACTGCAAAATGTTATATGCCAATATATAAGTTAAGCATTTAATTACTTTTACTAGTTTCCCTTCTTAGAACCAGGGTCTTTTCAGTCCTCTTGAAAGTTAAAACATCTATAAGCTCCCAAAGCTACACATTGAGCTATTTGTGCAAAATAAAGTTTTTGAAAAAGAAAAAATGACATACAGATAGACATCACAAAAACAATTGATTGATGAGCTCATAGACTTGGTTTTACTTAGGAAAGGTAAGTAGTCTTTCCAAAGAATATAAGAAAATGATTTCTACAAACTGAAAAACAGAAAAACACTGAGGAGCTCGTTATTGCTTTCCATACAATATAGTTCTGGACGTGAGGACAACAAACCCATACCTTTTAACAATGTTTCAAAATTTCAATGGCTTAAGACTTTATGTGCAAAAATCGCATACATAAACAGCATATGATCATTTCTTATACTTTGACTAGCATGATTCAAACATAAAAAGGGAAATCTGCTAAGAAAATTCATAAACAGATTGAAAGGTAATTATCCATGGTGAGCTTTAAAAATAGAAACCATACCAGGACATCTCTTGTAAGATCCCAGAGCTGGCGCACGATCGTTAGTCTGTCCGTCAGTGAAGGTATCTGTCCAAGTACATAGGACTACAATTTTGAAAAAGCAACATAACACCATTACCAAGGACTGAGCTGAAAATCAACATAATGGTAAAGGAAGATTTTTTGCAGACATAAACATACTTTGCATGATGAAAGAGAGGTGGAGAAACAATACAAATACAGATAGCTTGATGGTTCATTATACCTTAAGGTTACCATGCACCATTCCAGTAAGTACAGTAAGTACAAACATGTGACTTGTACTATAAAAATAAGTACAAGCAAATGTTTTTTACCAAAAAAAAAATATGACCTGTACTACATTTAATTATAAAGAGCCTTAAAGGGATGTTTACCAAATAGTTTCATGAAAAAAAATCGATCAAGTTCTATTAGCAATAGAGAAATGTTTTTATCCAAAAAACTATCATTCAAATTAGAGTTACAAGTCAGTGCCAGTCAAATAGACGCTATGCATTAAACAAAACTGTTTACTTCAAATGGAGATCTACCATTTCTACTAGTCCTTCTGATGTCGAGTATTGGTTAAAAACAATGGTCCTACAGCTCCCACCATCTTCATACCAGGTTTAATATCCTAGCAGTTCATATTAGTGTCCAAGCAAACAGGCTTATTGCTGGATCCATGCATAAAGCAGTCTAACAATTACATAACCAGTTTAAACAACCTATCCCAAGATGAATGCCTTCAGTTAGACTTTAGAGGATTCCAAGGTAAATCCTTAGATGAATGCCTTGATAAAAATTTGTAAATTCTTACTATTTTGCTGATTCAAAGAAGAACCATCAGTTAAGTTGATGATGAAATGACTGAAAGGGTGCTCCACTGGGACTCAAATGATGAAATGACTGAATAGGGGTGCATTTTTCCGATGTCAGCGTAACTTGATCCAATATCCTGACGCAAGAAAAATTAAATGACATCAGCTCCAAAAATGCAGTTCCATGTCTAGAGAATCAGCTTAGCAAATCAAGCAAATCTCTAATTTCATCCAATGCCACTATTAGAGGCTGAAACTAGGATTTCACTTGAAACGTGATTCGTTTTCATTGATGCACTACACAATACATCATCAGCCACATTAAAATAAAAACAATAAAATAAAAAGTAGAGAAAGAACAAATTCTGATTGTCATGTGTAATTTAAGACCATTGCAAGCTTTCAAGTCAGAAATTACAAAATCAAGACTACACAATACTTCAACCTGTTTCGCAGAATGAGGATCAATGGCAAACACTCCCTGGACTTGTGTGGTCCAGATGATGGCTTGGGAGCCTACATATGTTCACCATTATTAGTCAGATAATTAAAAAACCTCAACCAACATTAACAACCATTGTAGAGTCTAGAGAAGTTCCAGAGATAGAGAGAATGAAATCCTTACAAAGGCACCACCAAGTTTATCGAGCATCCAATGCTTGGGGGCATTGAGCCTCTTCAAATGCTTCTTCAGACCTCTCGCCTGAAATAGCATACAAAATAGCATTCAAGCAGCATTCAGCATACCATTTGAGGCATTCAAGCATATGATTCAGCATTCAGCATACATTTGAGCATTCAAGCATTTCATCATTTTAGCATTCAAGCAGCATTCAATATTCAAATTAGATACGGTTAAAGTTTAATTACTCATGTATTTAGGTGCGTATGGTAAAAGTTTAATTACTCACCCGCTTGGCTGCGTCGCGGATCCCATTAGAGGATGGATGTTTTTCATGCATGCTCTAATTTCCTCAATATCAATGGACAACGTCTCTACCTTCCGATTGGTTGTCTCCAGCTCTGCTTTGGTTGTCTCCAGATTTGCTTCAGTGGCTGCTAGCTTCTCCTTGGTAGCTGCGAGCTCTTGTGCAGTTGCATCATGAGTTGCAACCAGCTGTTTCTTAATACGCTCATGAGATTTCACTAGTTCACGTACTTTGGCGTTAGCTTCATCCCCCACTTTTTGAACGATCGCATTCAGTTGCTCATGATTTTGCCCATCTTCATTGCGGAGCATTTTTGGAGTGACACCAACCCCATACATCTTGGCCCTCCCATGTCCATCCCCCCCATCACATCTGTAAACGCTTGCTCCTGCATCAAAACAGATGCGCATACCCATAAACCATAAATGATCAAATACATTTTATGATGGTTAACAACATTTGAACAACACATTAACTAGGTATTGCATATAATTTCATAGAATATAACGTACATATCTCCTTGCTGCTTCAGGCTAAGGGAATAATCCATCATATACTATGCATATTGTAAAACAGCATTCAAGTTGAGATGCAGAAAATGTGCTCATACTTTAAAATATGAATGACAACTTCATACTTTACTCTATGAGCTTAGGAGACCCAACTTGTTAACACTCTATTACAACATCATGGTTTTTTTTATATGTTTTGCTTAACACTTTCTTGTTGTAGGAAAACATAGTAATGCATGCATGTGCCTTGTGGTTACTTATCCTCAGGCTTAGCAAAGTTTCCAAGCTCCATGCATGAGGCAATGATCACTACTAGCAACTTACCTTAGGCCTTAGGGGAAAGATAAGAATTTGGCAGTGGTAGCATAGCCAAAATTTTATGTCAGACACAAAATTTTTAAGAGTTGTACAGTTTCACAAATAGCAAGTCCCATTTTGTTTATAGTTGAAAAATGTCCGAGCATTTTTTCATTTCGAGTTGCAGCTCTTTAACATTTTCAGACCAAATAAATATTAGAACTCCCTAAAATTTTAGGAGTGGCTCACAAATCTGAGTGGTGTTGGAAGGCCATTTTCGGTGAAGAAAAACAAAAAGTTGATTACGCCTTGAGTTCATGAATGTATAAAAAAAAATTTGAGTCTTTGAGTTCATGAATGTACAAAAAACCTTTTACAGTTCAAAACAATATAAAAAAATTTGCATCTTTAGACTAAATTTGCAAAACAATATAAATCTAAGTTAGGGATTTGATTTTTACTCACCTTGAACCCTTAATAGAGCACAAAAACCCCAAATTTACAGGTGATGCAGCGCGGGTTCTTCCTATCAGACCTTCTTCCTCTCAAAATCGAGGGTTCTTCCTTTCAAAATAGGGTTCTTCCTCTCACAGCTTCTTCCTCTGAAAATCGCGCGTCTTCCTCGCAGTGCTTCTTCCTCTGAAAATACCGTCACGAGGGATGTGAAACCTTCGTCCTCTCAAAAGCGCTCTTCCAAACCTTCTTCCTCTCAAATTAGGGTTTCCTCTCACTGGTTCGTCCTCTCAAAGCAATTCCTCTAAAGATAGGGTTTTCTCTCACTGATTCTTCCTCTCACTGGTTCTTCACAAAACGCGGGATTCTCACTGATTCTCAATTTTATTCGCGCCGAATGGTTTATATTTTGTTAAAAAAAAAAAATTAGTCGATTAGGGACGGCACGAACCGTAGCTAAGCAAATTTAATTTCTAAAGCTTAGCGACGGGTACATGTTTTATATATATATTTTTACTAACTTTAGCTACGGTACACTACCGTCGCTAATGAAATTTTTTTTTTTGAAAGACTCGCTAATGAAATTTAACTTCTAGAGCTTAGCGATAGCCCCTTTGCCGTCGCTACATGTTTTTATATATATTGTTTTACAAACGTTAGTTACGGTACATCACCGTTGCTAATGAAATTTCTTTGAATTTCTTTGATCTGATCTTATCTTCTTTTAATTTCTTTAATCTCATCTTCTTTGATCTTATATTCTTTCATCTGATCTGATTTTCTTTTATCTCATCTTCTTTGATCTAATCTTTTTTTATCTTATTTGATCTGATATTCTTTGATCTCGTCTTCTTTGAACTTCTTTGGTCGTCTTTTATCTAATCTTTTTTATCTGATCCGATCTTCTTTGATCTGATCTTTTTTGATATTCTTTGATCTGATCTGCTTTGAACTTCTTTAATATGATTTGATTTCCTTTGATACGATTTGATCTTCTTTGATCTCATCTTTTTTTATCTTCTTTGAACTTCGTTGATCGTCTTTTATCTGATCTTCTTTGATCTAATCTGATATTCTTTGACCTCATCTTCTTTGATCTGATCTTCTTTGATATTCTTTGATTTGATCTTCTTTGATTTTCTTTGATCTGATCTTCTTTGATTTCATCTTCTTTGATTTTTTTTTATCTGATCTGATCTGATATTCTTTGATATGATCTGATCTGATATTCTTTGTGGGCTCATGGGGTTGTTGAATGCCATTTGAAAACCCTAGAATTCCTTCAATAATGGCCTCATGGGGTTGTTGAAAACTGTGGATTCTTTGTGAGTTTTAATGTTTTGCTTTGCTAAAAGAAAGAAAAAAAATCTAGACAGATCAGAAGAAGAAGAATAAGAAGAGGACATCTAAAGAAGAAGAACAATCTTACCTTAAAAAATGATGATGATGGAGTTAGTCGAAGTCTTTCGGTTGAATCAGAACTGGAGCCTTGGTTCTCTCCCATCGAATGGACCATCTGATGATGAAGATCTCAAATTGATGATGAAGATCCCATCTGATGATGAAGATATCAAATCGATTCAACCGAGCTCAAATCGATGAGGAAGAACCCGTTTGATGATGAGGAATAACCCATCTGGTGAGGATGAAGATCTCAACTCGATTCAACCAAGCTCTTCCCTTTTTATGATGATGAAGAAGAGCGGATAAGCGCTCTTTGATGATGGAGTCATCACTTTCACTCCCACTTCTAAAAAATCCATTTGAAAATGAAGATCAGAGAATATATGAAGTGAAGATGACAGTTTAGGGTTGTCAATGGAACTATTCGGAGGAAGAAAGGGGGAGGGGAGGCCGGTGGTGGGAGATATGAAGGGGAATCGAGAGGCGTCCATTGGCAGAGGTGGAGGAAGATGGTGTTGCTGGTGTGGGAGGGGGTGGTCGGTGGTGGGAGAGAATAAGCGAATAGGAGATTACAGAGAGTGAAAGAGGTTTGTGAGAAGAGAGAAGTGCGGAGACTTAGAGGAAAGCATCAAGGGTTTGAAATTTTCACTTAAGTTATGGCACAAACATAACTTTGCCACATAGGACAAAAAACCTATCTGAATTGTAAGATAGATTTTTAAATACCATTAGCTAATAGAATTTATTTTTTATATATTTAAAAAAAAACATTAGCTACGGTATTGTACTGTGGCTAACCAAATAATTTTGTAAAATTAGCAACGGCCCACACGCCGTCGCTACATTGTTTTCATATATTTTCAATTTTTTTTTAAAAACCATTAGCTACGGTAGTGTGTCGTGGCTAACCAAACTATTTTGTAAACATTAGCAACGACCACTGTCCCGTCGCTACATTGTTTTCATATATATATATATATTTTTAAACACATTAGCTACGATATTATACCGTGGCTAACAAAATTCTTTTGTAAACATTAACAACGGCCCCTGTGTCGTCGCTAAATTGTTTATATATATATATTTTAAACACCTTAGCTACGGTATTGTACCGTGGCTAACAAAATTCTGTTGTAAACACAACGGCTCATGTGCCGTCGCTAAATTGTTTATATATATATATATATATTTTTAAACACCTTAGCTACGGTATTATAACGTGGCTAACAAAATTATGTTGTAAACAGTAGCAACGGTCCCTGTGCCATCGCTAAATTGTTTATATATATATATATTTTTTAAAACACCTTAGCAACGGTATTGTACCGTGGCTAACAAAATTATGTTGTAAACATTAGCAACGACCCATGTGCCGTCGCTAAATTGTTTATATATATATATATATATATTTTTTTTTTTTTTTTTTTTAAACACCTTAGTTACGGTATTGTACCGTAGCTAACAAAATTCTGTTGTAAACATTAGTAACGGTCCCTGTGCCGTCGCTAAATTATTTATATATATATATATATATTTTTAAAAATACCTTAGCTACAGTATTGTACCGTGGCTAAGAAAATTCTGTTGTAAACATTAGAAACGGCCCCTGTGCCGTCGCTAAATTGTTTATATATATATATATATATATATATATATATATATATATATATATATTTTTTTTTTATTTAAAAAAAAACACCTTAGCTACGGTATTGTACCGTGGCTAACAAAATTCTGTTGTAAACATTAGCAACGACCCCTGTGCCGTCGCTAATGCTCGTATTAGCGACAATTTTAAGTCGTCGCAAAACAGTTAGCGACGATTATTTTAATTTATGTACCGAAACCATAGCAGAAACTGTAGCAACGGTTTTATGCCGTCGCAAAGCGTTTAAATAGCGAGTGTCCATAGCTAATAATGTTTTTTTTGTAGTGCATGCTTTGAGAATACGAGTTTGAACTTCGAGGGGATGAAGAATTTCTAGGAAAAATAGTGTTGAAATTGGGAACCATCACTCACCCTCACATTTAAATTAGGGATGCAAGATTGATTATCCATGAGAAATATATATATATATATATATATATATATATATATATATATATATATATATATATATATATATATATTTTATTTTTTTTTAAATGAATATATAATGCAAGGAAATATGAGATACACTAATATGTAATTATAATAAAATAAGTTTTTAAAATATAGAAGAAATTTTTGTAAATGTAGAAATCTATATGGAAATTATGAAATTAGCTAAAAACTATGAGCCTTGCTAGCTGTCGAGGAAACCAGCGAGGGAAATGAGGTGGAGGGTGTGGAAACCGTTCACCCCATTCGGGATGCGCGCGCGAAAAGTCAATGCACGCATTCCGAGGGAGGTGAACGGTTTCCACCCCCTCCACCTCATTTCTCTCGCTGGTTTCCTCGACATCTAGAATTTTTGAAAAATTGTACCATTGCTAGAAGAATAAAATTAAGCAAGCCTAATTTCACACCACCAAAATTATTGTTCCACACCACCAACCCCACCATTCTATCCCACCACACCATTATAAAATAAAAAACAAAACATTTAAACGAACTTGTCTAGAGAGCCGGTCCAGGCACACCGGGCTTGCACTAGGCCAGGCTCAATACCCTCCATCATCATAGAGATTCTCATAATGACTCAATTATCACATGCCCAGAAAAAGCCCCCTGGTGCTGTCCTGGCATTAGGGGGCCTAGCTCTCTAGATTTTTAGTTTTGGAATTAGATCCAAATTTTGCTTGTCGCACAATGGGTTTTGCCCCCAATGAAGCTCGCTAGAGGAAGATGAAGAGAAGAGATGGAGAAGAAAAAGAGAGAAAAATAAATGGAAGAGAAGAGTAGAGTAGAGTAGAGTAGAGTATCCAAACAGTGATGGAAAAATGCTTTGCTCTCACTGTTTGAACATTGTTCTGTTCTCTTGCGAGTTGAGAGTTGAATTAGGTTGTGTGTTTGACTGATTCGATTTGTGTGTTTGTGTTTGATTAAGGCATTATGAGCATATGTAGGATGATGGAGGGTATTGGTCCTGGCGAGTTCAATTCCGAAAACTGATATTTGATCTTTCATTTTGGATTTCTTCTTTTCAAAAAATGGAATTGATTCCATGGCTTCCACCGGTCAACTTAACCATCAGGCCAATTCTATTCATCAATCATGCCCTCATCATCTACAACATTCGCATCCGCAATGACAGGTTTCTTCAACCAATCGTCCTCTCCTACCTGTTTCAACATGTTCGGTACAATGACATCTACTCCACAATCACAACTTCACCTAGCAGATCGATTGCGGTGTCTCCAAGAAATCAAGTTGTGAAGAAACAAGCTAGTAATTTGCCAAAGAGGACATGTATGTGTTCAATCGCAGCTTCACGAGGCTCAATCCTCAGCAACAGATAAAGTGAACATGAAATGAAAAACTGATAAGTGAAAAAAAAAATACAATTTCAGGTTGTAAGAACGAATTTGGACCCAGTCGCACATGCTAATGCAAAGGGGAAACTCACATTCGCATGGGTACAGGCGAGTGAGAGTCTCTCTTTTGCATTGTCCTATGCGAAAGGGCTATGTTTACATTCTGGACAACACATTTTTTACCTCTCGCATGGAACAATGCGAATGGAAGACTCCATCTCACACCTTATGCCTCCAGTTTTTACAGAAATCACTCACAATAAGGTCAATTGCTTCATACCCACTTTGAATTTGATTGATTTCTACTATTTCTTTATATCTATGTTTGGTTTAGTGGGTGTTGAGTAGAATTCCAATTTGTAGGTTTTGGTTGCTGCAATTGGGTAGCTCTCAAAGCCATTTACTTATGGGGAGAGCGTAGATTTGATTTTGATTGATTTCATGGGACTTTTTTTTTTCTTCAGAGAACACAGAGAGCAGAGAGGAAAAAAAGAATAGGGGCGGGGAGGGACGTCGGAGGGGTGGGGTGCTTGATGGAGAAGTGAAGAGAGGAACAAAAGAGTGAAAAGGCGAGAATATGAGTGGAGTTGAGAAGAGAAGAACAATGAAGCAGCGAGGCGGGAAAAGAAAGATTGGTTGGTTGAGTGGAGAGGTTTTTTTTTTTTTTTTTTGTCTTTTAATCAGTGATGGCGTGGGAGAGAAAATTAGAGACAACAGTTTTTTGTGGTGTGGAGTAGGCACTGCCATAAAAAAAAAAAAAAAAAAAAACTAGTGGTATGCTTGAAAGAAATTGATATTTAAATTAGAAAATACTATTCCTATGTAATGCTTGGGAATTTTTTTGAGAGCTAATGCTTGAAAAAATGGAGAAGAGGAAAATGTATTGACAGAAAGGGGGGAGGGCAATCAAGATTGTCACCATATAAAATATGGCTGTTCTGGCCAAATCAATGGTGCTCTTGTAGAAATATGGCCATACTTGGTAATCAGTTCAGAGTAGGGATGGCAGTGGGGCAGATTTTCACGGATATCCGCCCCACTCAATCCGTTTGGGGCGGTTTTGGATATGGCTGAATGAGTTTTAGGGTGGTTTCGGGTATCCAAAAATATCAGTTCACTATTCGGGGCGGGTACGGATTTGGCCATATCCGCCCCGCGGGTATCCGTTTATTAGGTAACATTACAACAATACCCTTCCCCTATATAAGGAGATTAAACCCTTAATCCCTCCCTCACACCGGCCTCTCCCTCTCACACGCAGAGAAGTCTCCAGAGCGATCTCCCTCCCTCTCGCTCAGTCGCACACCACCTCGCCTACACCTCGCCCAGTCGCCCTCCCTAACACTGCACATACCACCGCGATCTCCCTCGCCCAGTTGCCCTCCCTGCTCCCTCACACCGCACACCACCACCTCGCCCAGTCGCCCTCCCTCACACCGCCCTCCCTGCTCCGTCCCTGCTCCCTCTATTTGAAGTTTGGAGATCGAAAGACAGGGGCTTCTTCCTTTTCCCCGTCAGAGATCAAGATCAGATCTGAGACCGAGATCGAATCTGATCAAGATCTAATTCTTGATCTGATCTGATCAGATTTCAATATCCGATTCTTGATCTGATCTGATCAGATTTCAAGATCTGAGATCTCGAATTTTTTGTAATTTTTTTTTGAATTTGTTGTAATTTTTTTTTAATTTGTTGTAATTTTTTTGTTAATTTTTGTATGGTTTGTAATTTCTGTAATTTTTGTTAATTTTTGTATGGTTTGTAATTTCTGGAATTTTTGTAATGTCTGAATGATCTCACAAAAATCAAATTTGTATAATCTGTTTTTCTGTATGTGTGATTCGATATTTGAGAATCTGTTTTTTTTTTCTTCGGGTATTTTGGGCGGGGCGGATATCCACCGATACGTTCGGTTCGGGGATGGTTTTTACAAATATGATAAACGGATATTCGGGGTGGATTTGAATATCCGTGATCTCCAGTGGGACGGAGATGAATTTGTCCAAATCCGCCCCAATTCACCCCGTTGCCATCCCTAGTTCAGAGCAATGAATCTCACAACACGACAGAGATATATGCTAGGCTGGAGGTCCAAGCTCTTAGCATTTTAGAAACAATGTCATGTCAGATAAAATAGGGTTTACGAAGTGAATGCCCGTTCGTATACTTGAGCAACCCATCCAGCAGCCAAAGAATTA
Source organism: Berberis thunbergii (assembly GCA_003290165.1). Lineage (NCBI taxonomy): Eukaryota > Viridiplantae > Streptophyta > Magnoliopsida > Ranunculales > Berberidaceae > Berberis > Berberis thunbergii. The sequence continues at coordinate 79,930 of QNQO01004916.1, read as the reverse complement.
ATTAATATCCGTTGTCTTCTCTTGTTTTTTGCCTAGATAAATCAAATCCAACTTCCAAAAAAACCCAATAAGAAAGAAAGAAAAAAATAAAACGACTCAAGACAAGACTGACTGACTCTCCCACCACCTTTTATTGTTTGCGAAATTCTATTGAGCGGCCTTCTCCATGTCCACTGGTTAGTAAACTCTTACATTTCTCTTCTATATTCTTCATCAATTTACCCTTTACTTGTTTTAACCTTTTTTTTTAATTGTTTGTTTGCTAAATATCATATTCAATGTTAAAACTATCAACCCAACTTTTTATTGATTTTTTGTTTTTCTTGGTCTGTTGGGATTGTTGGGTTCTTTCTTTGTACTTGTTGGAGTTGATTTATTGCTGTGTGGAGTAAGGAACTGCGCCACTTATTCTTCCATTGACCAAGGTATGTTTTTTTTTTTTTTTTTTCTATCTTCATTTGAAGAGAAGATCAAATCCAATCTTCACAATTCTCTATTTTATTGAGTTAACTTTGTGTTGGGTTATTTGGAGGAATCACCAATCTTCAACTTGGGTGCCTGTGTTTCTGACTGCAATACTGCTGTTCATTTTGTTTGCAGTTGGCTCACGAGCAGCCTCTTTCCAAAATTGATATCCATAACACCGTATTGGCACTTAGTAGTTCAGCTCATGTTCAAGCCTCCCCTCTTGTTCTTGGATTGAATGTGACTTTTTGGCAAAATTTTTGAAGCTTTCTTTATAACCAAAATGGTTATTTTGCTATATCGGGATAATTGAACCATGGGTTTGTTTCCCATTTTATTCTATACGAGTGTTGCATAAATTTAAAGTTAAGGTGATAAATCATATGGTTAATATGAAGTTTCTTCTTTATTTCCAGGGACAATATTCAGAATGGGTAACTGTTAAGTATAATGCTCCAAATCCATCAAATGATGATTGGATAGGATTTTTCTCTCCAGCTAATTTCAGGTAACCTGACTATCAACGTGAATGGTGAATTTGTTTATATAGCTAATTCGACTTGCTTCCCATTTTATTCTATACGAGTGTTAAATTATTATTTTTTAAAATACTTTCATTGCTTAGTTTCTAACCTAATTAGCAAGCGTCTTTTTTATGCTACAACATTACTGCCATTTGCACCCGCTGTAAACACGAAAACAGCTGCTCCATTATTGTGCGCTGCACCTATTAAGGTTTGTGGTTAACACGCCTCCTCATATTTGTACTGTGGCGTTTCATTAGGAATTATAGATGAAGACTGTTTTGTTACTTTGAACTAGAAAATCAGAATATTAGTGTCAATGCTTAAATTGTGTTGCTGTACCAATATACTAATTACAGCAATCCAGACTACAGGGAACAGAAAACTGAAGTTTCAACTAATTAACCAGAGAGATGACATCTCATTTGCACTGTTTTGTGGTGGCGTCAACCATGTACGTTGAACACTGAGATTCTATGCCGAAAAAATTTAAGAACATATGTTTGCTTATGCTTTTTAAGATCTTATTATAAGCATTATTTGGACTTGCAAATGTTCTCTCAAATCCAATTGAAAGGTTGTGAACGTAGGTGAGGCATTTATTGTTGGCTCCTACAGCTTGTTGATCCATCTAAGGTTATTCAGCTTTTCAAGATACCAGTACCCAATTCGATCAAGTGAAGCCATCTAACTGAATTTGCAGTACAAGCTTCACCTCAACTAGTATTTAGACATCTGAATTTCAAAAGAGTTTATTGATTCAATATTTATTTATTTATTATTATTATTTTTTCTATTGATTGAAAACTAACTGCCGACCCCGAAAATCTCGGGAATGGGCTTTGATGATGATGATTGATTGAAAACTAACTGCTAGTGCAAAAAAGTATACATTAAGTATTCGTATAGTTCACAATGTCTCTCCAATCGAACATTCACGAGGAGAAATGTGAATTTTTAAATATTCTCCATTTGAATCTTTTTTCAAGTAAAGGGATGATACTTTCTATTTTCTCTTGCGAGTCAGTACTACCATTTCAATGCTTCTCCATTTCCTGGTCAGGATTCTCTACAGCGAGTGATCAGTATTGGTGATACGGGAAAGGTGATTTCTCTTTGTGAATTTCAATATGCTCAAGTGTATACGTGTGTGCGTGAATCGTGGAAGATAAGCAGGTTGTCCTCGCTCAGAAAGAGTGAGTGAACTCTGAAGTTTCTTGACACAATTATTATAACATCAAACATAGTCAAATTCTGTGAATCTACTACATTTGACCATATTGTATATGGATAGAGGGGAAGGGATAGACGGATAGTTTATTATAACATTTTACTTGGCACATGGAAATTAAATCAGTCGTAATCTTTTGTGAGCTTGCTATTATTACCATTGACATCATGTCACAAAAGATCAGCTTTTCTGTAAGCTCCTAATCCATTGAATTTGGATTTTGAGCTTTCAATGATATATACGCTACCATGTTTGAAATTTTGGAAAATTTGGCTTGAGAAGTTAGAAATGCTGAAGTGATATATATGGAATGTGGATGATTTTAATAACGAGACAGTCATAACCCTTTACTAGTATCAGTCTTTCAGAAAAATGCGTGTTATGCAGAAATAGCCAAGGCTGTTATGTTAACAAGTTTTTGCAACTCAGCTTTGAACTGCCTTTCTGCCATAGTACCTCTTATTCGTCATAATGGCTGTTGTATTATGCCATTTCAATTGTTGACAAAATGATGGAGTTGGACTTCGGTGTCTAGTTATCTTCAACTGTTTGTTGCTTTGCAGTTTTTTTGTGCACATTTGTGCTAGAGAGATGTTACATAAGTTGGCTCCAACACCATTTAGTATGCACGTCTCTAAAGTATTCATGACCCACCCTTCAGGCTGAAGCTGATAGATCAAATGAATATAACAACTGCCAACCTAGTTCACTTAACACCACCTAGCAGCTTATTAAGGACTTGAAAAACATTGATGTCGTCTTGCATCACCTCAACTGTGCCCTATATGGTAGCAAAGGTCTGTCTTTCTTTGTTAACATTTTAGTCTATTCATCCAAGAATGTATGTTGTTTATAGGAAAACGACCGAGTGGTTTTGTCCTTGAGAGTGGTAACCATGAGTGCCATTGGCCCCGGACAGGATCCTTCTATGGAAACATGGATTCCGGTGGCAAATGTGGTTTGCAGGCTGAAACCATGTTTTTATGTTCCTGCTGAGAACGTACAGGGCAAAATTCTGGTAAGAAGTATCCAACAAAAATAGATTCGATTCATAGAGTATTAGGTGTATTACATGATAATTATTCTTTTACCTCATTCTGACCCGGGGCAATGTATATTTCACCATCCAAAACATTGAAATAGCTTGTCACGTGGAATTTTGGATTTTCATGTAGCATATATATGATCAATTTATTGTTTGATAGAAAAACTATCTAATCCTCATCTCTTTCTTTTCCTACAACTATGCACTAACCCAACGTAATACCGATGTTTTTTCACAAACCAACCGAAAATTTTTCATAGAAAATACATCTTAGAGTCGGTACTGTGCTTTTTCATTGTAAAAGACTATGAAATCTATATTACAATTTAGATTGATATTTTACTATTCATTGCTGACTAGAACAAACTAAGGATTGAAGATAAAAGATGGCTAAGATTGAAAATTGGGAAATGTGTTGAGGGTTGAGATTCATTTCCTATGATGACATGTTTGTAAATATAAAATATGTAGAAGGGCAAATAAAATGAAGAAATAGTTAAAAAGTTGGTGGAATGTATATGTGGTGGAGAGAGAAAGTATTATGTTTTTTTTTTCTTCTCAAAATGAAAATTATTATAACTATCTACGTAATTATTGGATTTTGATAAACTTGGTATCGTTAAAATGCATTTTTAACATCTTTTCAACAAAACCAATGATCAATACGATCGCTAAAATTTTAAATATATATATTTTTTTATTTAAAAATGTGTAATACATTTCACGCCGTTAGTATTTTTACAAGTTTTTCAAAGGAATAAAGAAGGTTTCTCAAGGCATATTCAAACAAATAACTCGAATTCTAATAAAATCAATGATCAATATAAATGCTAAAATTTTTAAAATAATATTTTATTATTAAAATAAACTTCTAATGCATTTCACTTTGTTGATATTTTTCAATATCATACTAGGAAAAAAATTGAGACGTGCATTTTAATGCACATTTAACAAAATCCCTAAATTTCATGTTTTGGTGAATTTAAAGTTTGGCTGAGAACTCATCAACATTTGAGTTTTTTTTTTTTTTTTTTTTTTTTTTTCTTCCAACTGATTCAAATTTTGAGTGAATCTAACCCTAAAGTTAAAATATATATATATATATATTACCTTAGAATAGGCTTGCACTTGAAAACTGACTGGGGGCAAAAGTGGAGATGGTGGTGGGGGTGTTCAAGACATGTTAGCCAAATAAAATTATGTACTTTGCAGGAGTGCTAACGGCACGGGTGTTATACTAGTAGGTTTACATTTTATAGTCTACAAAAATTCATAATGTTTTGCTATTCTCTCTAGTTGTCTTTCCAATGTCGGGCTGTCTGCCAACCTCTCAGATGTCACTTGTATCGGTGTGTTCATCAGTCCTTCAAGGCGGCGAGGAAATGGGTGAGGGGGGGTTGACCGCTCATCTCCCTCGAGATTCGCAAAGCTGTGCATCTCGAGAGGGATGAACATTCACACCCACCCCCTTGCCATTTAGAATTTTCCGTGTGTTCATAGTACATTCCTTATACTAATTTGCTGCACAATTCGCTCGATGTCACTCAGTCCAAACATCAGTGGTGTTGTGACGTGTTGAAGGACATTGATAGCATTGTGTAATCAGTGATTAATTGAAAAAAAGTTGTATTCAAATGGAATGCCTGTACAAGCAACAAAAAATCACATTACTAAGGCTCCTTGAATGGGAACCATTCGTATAGTTGGTAAGAGGAGGAGGTGCTGACTTTACAACCCTTCAGACCAGGTGGAGTTTGGTCAAAGACCATGATTTCGGGTTTATTAAGCTGACTGCATTTGACCATTCAAACCTGCTGGTTGAGTACAAGAAGAGCAGTGATGGTAAGATTTATGATAACTTCACACAATCTCAAGGGATTACCGTACGTGACATCTTAGCCTGCACTTTTGCTAGGTGCCCTAGTATGAGCTTGGTTTCTTGATGCCAGCAGAAAGGGAAATTGTATACAAAACGCTTTTATTTGCAAGGAGCATGTGAACACACAAATTCAATCCTCACTTTATAGAATTTCAGTCATAGGTATACAACTTCAGCTTAGGAAATCACTTTCTAGTTTCTTTCAAGTTGATTTTTCTGCTTTCCTAAATAACACTGGTGAAGGTTTTTTGTAGTTTCTTTTTAGCTTATAAATTGGGGATGTTAATGATTGGGTGCATATACAATGTGAATTGATGCCCCATGCATGTTATACTGCATACTCGTGGCATTTGATAAAGACTTATTTAAGTCATTATTACTATTGTTGTTATTGTTATTACTATTTATTGTTGTTTTGATGTAGGTATTGTTAGCCATGTTCATTACAAGTGCAATAGCTTTCACTAAAATGTAATACATGTTGCTAGTATGTCCATGATGCATTAATGAGGACTATCTAAACTCAGAACACAACATAATTCATCTCCTAGGCCGACGAACAGCATAGTTCCAGGCGTTAGTCTAATGAGTACTAGCTTGGATGAAGTTCATTTTGATTGTTTGAATCTGATAGAAGAGCATGAGCTGATGAACAGTACAGTTCAGTTCCAGGAATTGGTGTCACACCTGGGAATCTATGGTTCAACCTGTAATTTCAAGTAGTACAGAGAGAATTTGGAGAAGGTAGAGAACTGAATTGTTCGCCTTGCATCTTATTCATACTATCCATGTAGGCTTCGGATCGACCACCAAAGACAGATTTGTGGCCCAATTATTTTTTTTTACCCATGAAAAAGTTTTCATTAAAACCCCGGAGATGCTAAATAAAACCCATGTTTTTATGAGCGATGAACAAGCAACGGGATTTCATAAGAACAAAATTGAAATTTCTTTTCAAATATATATGCATAAATTCTAAATGGCAAGAAAACCAGCAAGGGGGAGAGTATGATCGCTCACCCCCTCGAGATGCGCGCATGCACCCTCGAGATGCATGGCAACATGAATCTCGAGGGGATGAGTGGTAAAACCCCTCCCCCTCGCTAGTTTCCTCGACAATAAGAAAGGTTCATATATATATACTACTTTACTATTATAATTTCTCTTTCCCGAATGAATAGTAAAAAATGTTTTCAATTTCAACTTTACTTTCAATTTTGGCCTCCTTTGTTCTTATAATTACATTTAAAATCAAAGGCCAGTCAATAATTTCAGAGGTATTTGTGTATTTTAATTAAAAAATATTAATTTTTTTTTTACACTTTTGCTCTTCAAAATTCAGATTATATATTTATAATCAAATTTAGCCATTCTCAATATTCATTAAATATAGATAAGTCTCTAATATAATTTATTTAAAGCCCTTCAATTATCTATAAATTATACATAAACACTTACAAGTGAAAAATACCATTACACATTTTTAAAAATTACTGAATATTCACGCATGTTGACACCCTAATCTAATCTAAACAGTATAACAACTGCAACACTGGATGAACAATGTTGAATGTCTTCAACTTGACTTTTATTCCCATTTTACCCTTCTAGCTTTTGCAATATTTACAAAATAATTTAAAAGATATGTAATTTTCACAATTTTAGCCTCCACATTTCAAATTTTTTTACAGTCAAAATCAGTCTTTTCCAAACATTAATTAATTATACCTAAGCACCTAAGATTGTTTTCCTATATTATTCATGAATTTAATTTCCTTTTTTTTTCTTTTCATTTGAAGAAACTTAATATATTAATTTAAACGATTTAACATTTAAGGGCGTGTGAATAACATGCGTAGCGCACACAAAATTATATTCAAAATAATTTTATAACAATTATTTCACCATCCAAAACATTGAAATAGCTTGTCACGTGGAATTTTGGATTTTCATGTAGCATATATATGATCAATTTATTGTTTGATAGAAAAACTATCTAATCCTCATCTCTTTCTTTTCCTACAACTATGCACTAACCCAACGTAATACCGATGTTTTTTCACAAACCAACCAAAAATTTTTCATAGAAAATACATCTTAGAGTCGGTACTGTGCTTTTTCATTGTAAAAGACTATGAAATCTATATTACAATTCAGATTGATATTTTACTATTCATTGCTGACTAGGACAAACTAAGGATTGAAGATAAAAGATGACTAAGATTGAAAATTGGTAAATGTGTTGAGGGTTGAGATTCATTTCCTATGATGACATGTTTGTAAATATAAAATATGTAGAAGGGCAAATAAAATGAAGAAATAGTTAAAAAGTTGGTGGAATGTATATGTGGTGGAGAGAGAAAGTATTATGTTTTTTTTTTCTTCTCACAATGAAAATTATTATAACTATCTATGTAATTATTGGATTTTGATAAACTTGGTATCGTTAAAATGCATTTTTAACATCTTTTCAACAAAACCAATGATCAATACGATCGCTAAAATTTTAAATATATATATTTTTTATTTAAAAATGTGTAATACATTTCACGCCGTTAGTATTTTTACAAGTTTTTCAAAGGAATAAAGAAGGTTTCTCAAGGCATATTCAAACAAATAACTAGAATTCTAATAAAACCAATGATCAATATAAGCGCTAAAATTTTTAAAATAATATTTTATTATTAAAATAAACTTATAATGCATTTCACTTTGTTGATATTTTTAAAATAATAATAGTATGCACTACACACTCGCAGAGAGGCCAAGTAGATCTTAGTTTCTGGTGGGGATATGGGGGTCCTTAAAAAGCAACATTCAGCATCATTTCTAGCTATCTCGTGTCTACAAAGTAACCAGCAGCATCATTAGAAATCTCTCCGTCCAGGATGGTTCACATCATTGCTGATCGTAATGCCAATCTCTCTCTAGAGTGCCATTGGTTTTGAATAAAGGTTACGTACACGGCCAATGGGAAAAAATAAAGCAAAGGGCAAGTCTCGGCAAAAAGCAAGAATGCTGATGATAAGATCAATCAAAGTTTATATATTCATCACCCACTGAATGAAAATCTCATTTCAACAACATATAATTGAGAAAAAACTAATTAACATTGATAAACAAAAAATGGAGTTACAACAGCTAGAGCTGCGTTAAAGTTTGGATCAGCTGTGATCGCTGCGGTCGCTGCGCTCACTGTATCAGCCAAGGTAGGCTGTGGTTGTTGGCCTTGTTGAGGTGGTGCTTGGTTCCCGAACTGCGTTGCTTGGGTATGGCGCTGAAGCTGAAATTATTGCCATGCTCAACGAGCAAGGCAGCATTGTTCTAGTTAAGTAGTTTGAGTTCATTATTAAATCAGCACTTGACATTGATCCTGAGAGAAGTACACTTGCCGCCGCGGATGTTGTGTTTGCCATTGCCATGACTGCAGGAGGGAGGGGAAGGTTGTGGTTCCCTTCATAGGTTGTCCCCAATATGGTTCTATCGTCAGCACACCTTTGAACCTAAAACAACAAAATTCACATTAGTTTTGAACTACTAAAATTTCATCAAACAAATTGAAACAAGTTTGGTTACAAGGAGGCAGGGGACCTACTTGTTTCCTAACAAGGCATCCGGCTGCCATGGTGCACTGATAATAAGCTCGAGGACAAGGGTTCCCTTTAGCCATCTTCTGCCCGTATTTGCGCCATTGGCATCCATCAGTAATCTGAAACAAACCACAATACCACATTAGTTCCAATCCAAGTATAATAATACATTCCACTTTGCATCAAATGCTTCTCATTACATTAAGGAATTAAACAACATACCATAGGTGCTTCGCATCGAGCTCGAACCGAGACTCTAGCCTTCCTAATAGTAGCTTCTGTAAAGGGTTCAACATTCTTCGAAGGCCCATCCAACTTAGGCGTCTTGTTAGGAACCCAACCTTGTGACTCATGGTCAAGACTATCATCCCTGTTAAGCTTCCTCAACTGCCTTGGCACAATCACTCCATCACCCACTTCATGTTTCTTGTCATCCAATTTGTCCTCAATCATCTAAAATACATCAAAGTTCACAAATTAACAACAAAATACATCAAATTAACACCTATTCAATATATTCAACCTCATTATCCAACATAATTTTACACATTCAACATCCAATTATCATATAAAAGATAACATAAAACACAAACATTAACACCTATTCAATATATTCAACCTCATTATCCAACATAGTACAAAATAAAGATGCATGGACCATGGACACCAAATGATTATACACAACTGTAAGTCTATATTCAACATCATCTTCAAACATAATAGACCATGCAGGTTTGTTTCATTCATTACTAACCGAACAAACACACCTAACAAACACACCTGCCAACAATCCCATTTATTTCTTACACATACAATATCTAACCACATAAAAGATAACACCACACACCCATTAACCCCAAAGGAATGTTTTCAACCTCACAATCGAAAAAATCACATTTTCATGAACATTGAACACAAAGGGCATCTTCACTTCTACAAAAACTATAATAACTACCACAATGAACCAATAAAACAACTAATAGCAGTGACACTGTATGCCGAAAACCTTCAATGCTAAAGGGGGAAACACAAAAAAGTCCTAAAAAACAAAACAGTATTGTAAATTGGTGAGAAAATCTTCATACATAATAGAACATGCACGTTTATCTGATTCATTTGTAACTAAACAAACACCAATGTGAACTACCCATTTGTTCCTTTCACAATTTTTCTGTGGGTGTATCACATATTCACATCAAATATAACCACACATTCCAATTAACACCAAATCAAGGCTTTCAACCTCACAATCCAAAAAACCACATTTTTATGAACATCAAACACAAAGGGGTTCTACATTTCTATACGAAAGGACAAAAAACTAGCACAATGGACCACTAAAACGACTCAACAATAGTACTCAAAACCCTTCGATGCCACAAGGGTTTGTAAAAAAGGGGTAGAAAAAAAAACCCTTGTGTTAATAATGCTTTTGGAGTTCAGCACAACGAAGAAGAAAACATAAAGGGGTTGGCGGGAAAAGTTACCTCATTGAGAGCACGAGCAGCAATTGAAGAGATCTGTTTTGGGATCTTTGAAACCGTAGCCATTGATGGACGGTTTTTCAACTTCATGGACTTGAAAAAGTGAGGTTTTGGGAAGAAAGTGAATGACTGCTATCTCCTTTTTAACTTTCGAAAGTTTAGTTTTCCCGCTTTTTTTTTTTTTTTTTTTTTTTTAACTTTGGTCGGGCACGTGCGAGACGCCCTCCCAAAGGCACGTGCCTGGGAGGGTCCGTCCCATGGGACGAGCCAACTAGAATTTTTCTACTTTTCCATTTGCCTCTTGCCAGCTTTTGAATGAACTAGAAGCTCCAGTATAACATATCGTCTTACCAACATTTGCTTATGAATATAAAATCTTTGTGGGCCCATTTTCTAGAAACTTCCCTCGAGCTCGGATCCGCTTGAATTTTTTGGAATATTTGGTGCCAAAACATTGATAGACGAGGATATGAGCACCCCATGGGCGGATGAGATTGAACAAAAAGTTCTAAGTTCCCCACAAGTTGGTTATCTGAACATGAAAAGTGAGTTCAAATTCTTTGTCGAGTTCATCCAGTAGTAACTTCAAGAATGTCCATTAGTTTGCACATTTCATTCTTTGAGTGCATAGATTTTCAGGTGTTACAATTTCTCATGATACAAGGCGCGAGGTGTTAGAGAAATGTTCAGATTAATGTCTGAGCAATCTAGGCGGGGTCTGGGCGAGTTTTTTTTTTTTTTTTTTTTTTTTTTTTTAATAAGGCTGATTGTGTTCTTATTTTATTTTTCTTTCATCTTTTTTGTAATAAACAATTTAATTGTTTTTTTATTCAGTATATGTCTGAATGTAGCAAAAGATAATTACTTAATGGAATTATCAAAGGATACCAATTTTAGTAATGTAGATTTTATCAAACATAATTAGGGTCATTCATGCAATTTGAAGAAAAATAAAAGAGTATGTCTGAATATTTGTCCACAAATTCAACTTTGTATAAAGTATCCATCATGACAAACTTCAGTCATTTGAGTTTTAATAAATTTTATTCATAATTGTTAATTTTTCATGTTTTTAAATTTTGCATATGTATCTTGATATTAAATTGGATGTAATTGATAAAGGTATTATGCTTAACTTTTGTAAATTATTAAAATTATAATACAAAACCTAAAACCGCCTACGTGCCCGCCTAAGCCCTTGGGCGCTAGTCACATGTTCGCCTAGCGCTTTTTAGAGCACTGCTAAAAAAAAATGAAGTTGTAATTGGAGGGGGGGGGGGGGGGGGGGGGGGGGCTGTTGTAGCACGCAGAGTTGATGGTATTTCGTATCTGGGATTAACCTTTGTTTCAGGAATTGGACCATATGTTGAGGTAGCGTTTTACCACAAGCGTTCAAGAACTCTGCTAGTGAGTGACACTGTAATTTTCGTCCCAAGGCAGCCACCAGAGTGTATAAGCAAAGAATCATTGTTAGCATCAGCACAGAATGGTTTGGCTGTCAAGCTTCTCGGTAAAGGAAAGGAAGTCCCTAATGAACCAGTTTTAGACAATAAAATGAGCCGTCAGAAAGGCCAATCTTCCTTATGTGCTCTGTTTTTACAATGTTTGCATCATTGGACTCATCTTTACTTTTGATACGATAGTTCTGTTATTACTTTTCTTCAGTATTGCAACATAAATTGGAATGCCCATCCTTGAAAGACAACTTTCTTAACTAAAACCTTGTTGTTATTGCACAGGATGGGGGAGAATGGTTCCCCAAATACTCTTTCTAGGTCCATCAAACCTTTTGGAACCCGCCACTAGCTTTGCTCAGATGTCACAAAAGTTGATTGTTTCTCCCATTGTTAAGACACTGGTTTTCAGTAAAGTTTCTGAGAAGGTATTAACAAAGAACTAGATTTATGTGGCAGTGTTGATGGTATATATGAGCATGATGCCATCAGTTCCACATTTTTTAACTACTGAATTTTACCTAAACACATCAAGTAAATATTTGAAAATTTATTAATAGGAAACTCATAGGAAGTTTTCACTTTTTTGAAGCTTTCATCCAGCAGTGGAATACCAGTTTAGTTAGGATATATACTTCCTCTCTTAACTTCCTATTGCAGTTGGCTATGATTTGGTGAAATAGTCCCTTGAGTGTCATCACTTTATTTGGAAACCAGTTTAGTGGCTTGTGCCCGCAAAAATACATTTTTTAGAGAATAAAAGTCCAAATAAAGCATCTTTCTCCAAAACCTTCAGTATCAGTAGGCACTCACTATGTCATGGGTTTTTTGTTAAAACTCCCTCAGATGTAGGTATGGAAAGAAATGAAGCGTCAGTTTGCATATGGTGTTACAATTTTCTTATGGGCATTGAATTTCAGGTGAAGGATTGGATTGATAGAATCACAAGAGACTGGGCATTCAAGAGAATTACTCCCGCTCACTTTTCCGCCCCGGTAAATGCAAACAGGTCAGATTTCATAGCAGCCTTTGGTTTCCTTGATGAACTCTTGGGTGAACATTATGTCACACGACCTTCACTTTCAATTTTCTCTCTACTGGGAAAGGCAGTGAGTTACTTTCCCCCAGACGAATGAAAACTTTATCATCTCTTGATCAGTTCCTAGTCTCAGTGGGAGCTGTGAAGAAGACTGTATCAGGCAGAAAAAACTGACACAAGGTTTTCTGTCCCAATATAAACGAGTATTTGTGTTGTTAGATCACCATTTCAACTTGCTTACTTATCTTATGATTAAAAGCGAGTATTTAGAGGTTAGACAGATCTGCTATTTTTCCTATTGTAATTTGAGGGGCTTCTTGGGCGGGATATGGACTGTAATTTTAAATTGTTACAGTACAATGTATAGGTATAGTATGTAAGATGAAGATATACAAGGTGAATACAATGAGTTTAAAATTTGTTCATTATGTTACCAGCAGCAAGGATTGTGTTTTCCAGAAATTTTTGTTTTTTTGAAATTCCGAAAAAATAATAAGGGAGAAAGAAAAAATTACACTTTTGAGGGTTTTTTCGAAAAATTTTGAGGTTTTTTTACATAAGTTTCATTTTTTTCCTTAAAAAAAAAAAAACTACTGAAAATTACATTTTTTTTTTTAAAGTTTGAGGAATTTTCGTAAATTTGGAGTTTTTATTAATCATTTTTTCTAATCATTTATTGATTTTTGAAACCGCTCCCTATTTTTCTTATTATCATTTTTTTCTATTTATATATGATTTTTGAAACGACTTCCTAATTTTCTAATTATAGGTATTTAGGCTTTATTTAATGTGTTTAATAGATTTATTTACTTGCATCTTATTTTTTTAAACATATTCATACACCCTCGAAATTCATTATACATATTTCATATTATCGTGTATCCTCAAAATTTTTACATTTTTTCTTTACACACCGAAATATTTCTTAAAACCAAAATACTAAAATTTACTTGAAAAACGAAATCACGATCCTCTTGTTAAAGTTCGAAGGATGAGTTCAAAAACTTATCTTTGTTGAGACAGTCAAATTCCTCTTGTTAAACACCTAGGCATTCAGCTTGTTCATCATGGTAGTGTTGTTTTATTACCAAAGACTTTGAAGAAGCTAGAAAACTTGCAATACGAAGTAGAATTAGTTATCCGCTTGAAAGCAACAATAATCTGGAACAATTTTTATTAACCAAAATGTTCTCCTAGATGATGTATGATATTTGGATGAGTGGGGGTAATTCATCCAAAGGTCACTCCTCATCTTTGCAAGAATATCATGTACAATACTAATGAATCTAGTGAACCAAACTTACTTTCATATATGAGGGATTTCATTGTCTTTCACTGTTTACTTATGTAAATGCATATACATATGGGTGCGCACGGTTCGGCTAGGTTCCAAATTTGGAAGAATCTGATCCCGTCCGGATTATCTCATTTTGAAAATTGAAACAGAACCTAACTCGAACCGACCTCCAGTTCCAATCCACAAAATATTCTTTTATTGCAATGAAATCACAAAGATGTAATGATTTAATGTATTGAGTTGAGATGAGATTAGGGTGCGCACCTGCATGTTGATTTCGACATCGATGACACACTTAGTGACATTCCATACCTCACCTGGTAAAACTTACGAGGCATACCCTTATGGATAGCTCCATTCACTTTGACATCAACATAATCACCTGCCGTTTCTCATCTATTTCTCTCCACACAGCCAACAACCAATTCAAAGAGAAGAAGAAGACAGCCAAGGAGAGGAGCAGCAGAGCTTCATGAATCAACCAACAACTTGTAATTGCAGCAGCAAAGAGAATTCGCAGAGCAGCAGATTTCCCTTTCTCACCGTCACGAATCAACCAACAACTTGCAATTGCAGCACCAAAGAGAATTCGCAGAGCAGCAGCGCTCTCTTCCTCACCGTCATGAATCAGCAAGCAGCAAACAGATGAAGAATCGCAATAAGGAAGAAGATCCCTTCACGCCAGCAGCTGCAACCAAGAAAATCAGTCCACGCCAGCAAACTTCCTTCAATTTCTCTGCGAGTTTAGCTTGATTCCTCTCTTCGCGCCCTACAATTTCTCTCGCCACAGCCTCAAGCTCCTTCACGCAGCCACCAAGAGCAAAATTTCGAGAAGATGAAGAGTGAATCCCAAATTCTAATACTTCCATCCGCATAGCCACTAGCAATCTGAAAAGAACGAAAACAAATACATAGAGGGGAGAGGGGAGGGGGAGGAGGCGAGGAAAGTGATATGGACATACAGTTTGCTATTTTAGGTTTAATTAATTGGAACCGACTCTGACCGTTTTATAACGAATTCATTCGGACTGAATCAAAATTATAAATTTAAAATCTTTACCGTTTGAAACAAGACGGTCCGGATCGGTCTGAATCTGTGATTCATCGACTCATTCGCCCACTCCTACATATACATGCTGAGGGGGTGTTTGTTTGCACCACTTATTAAACGACATTTCAAGTGGCTTATAGTAGAGCACATAGCCTCCACTAATGGATATGTCTCATTGTCTTAACTTATCGGCTGTCACGGACTAGTAATCCATGAGGCACTAGTTATCCAATTCACTAGTAAGCCTATGAATAGTTACCTTGACGGGTACAAATATTAACTTGAGAATGCACAATATCAATCTGTAGACAATATAACAATACACAATAGTCAGTAAAAGCTCTCATTCACATTCAATAGATTACAATGGGGAGGAACGTTCGGAAGGACGTTGCTCAAGACTAGTTCGATGCTATCGATCGATGAAAATACAAGTTTGAAGTTGAAAAGCAATGCAAAGAAAACAATAAAAATGCTAGCGGTACAGTCTGGCCCGACATGCAATGGAGGCAACACGTCCTCACAGTCAAGAGCTCAAACCTTCCCCCTATATTATAGATGCTAAGCATTTGGGCACTTTTCAAAAGGGAACATTGGGTTTTGAGACCATTAGGAAAGTCTTGAAAGGCCTCTGAACCTTGATTTCCCTAACCAATGGTACTAGTCCTGACACTCTCCCACACTCAATTCGCTGACGCCCTCGCAGCGAACTTTTCCAAGTACTCTTCCAGCTTTGAGAGGTATGACAGCAGATGCTCGACTGGCACCCAACTGATCTCTGAAGGAGGTTCATCCTGCCACTTGACCAAATACTCTCTATCCAGGCCTGTGTTGTTGAAGAGGCGGTCAGCTAATATTTCTTCCACTTCTCGATCTGGCTTAGTAGGATGCTTAGGCAATGCTCGGGTAGATACATTTCTTGTGGGATCAGCGGCATCTGTATGGTAAGACTTCAAGTTACTTGCATGGAAGACAGAATGGGTGAAACAGAGCCAATGTGGTAATTTGACGCGATAGGAGACTTTGCCTACTTTCTCAATAATCTGTACCGGTCCCTCATACTTGCGAAACAGATTGTTGTTGTGCTCTAGCTGTCCGTTTATACTTGTTGAACATATCTAGCTTCACCAATACCAAGTCCCCGACTTCAAAAGGATCGATTCGTCGTTTCTTGTAGGCCAATTTCTTCATGTGACGGGAGGCTTTCTCAAGATAGGCTCGAGCAACTTCAATGTTTTTCTGCCAGGCTTTGACAAATTCAAGAGCTCTTGGGCTGGGTCCTTGGTATCCGGTCATCACTGTATGTGGTGTCAATGGTTGCTGACCAGTGACTAACTGAAAGGGGCTGGAGTGAGTAGCTGAGCTCTTTTGTAAGTTGAAACAGAATTGTGCAACATCAAGTAGTCCCACCCAATTTTTCTGGTTTGCACTTACAAAATGACGAAGGTATTCTTCAAGCATAGAGTTAAAGCGCTCAATCTGTCCGTCAGATTGGGGATGTTGGCTTGTCGACATATTAAGTTTGGATCCCAAGAGCTTGAACAACTCCTTCCAGAACTTTCCTGTGAATCGAGCATCACGGTCGCTAACAATGTTTTCGGGCAGTCCCCAATACTTCACTACATGCTTGAGGAACAATTGTGTCGTATCTTCGGCTGTGCAAGTTAGTCCGGTCGGCACAAAGGTCACATACTTTAAGAATCGGTCAACAACTACAAGGATACTCCTAAAATCCTCCACTTTCGATAACCCAGTAATGAAGTCCATGGAAACACTTTCCCAAGGACGAGTTGGAACAGGCAGGGGCTCTAGTAAGCCTACTGGTCGATCTCTTTCAACCTTATCTTGCTGGAAAATAAGACATGTTCGAACATAGGCCATTACATCCTCCTGTATCTGCGGCCAATAGTGCCCCCTCTTTAGCAATGCAAGTGTCCGTCTCAAACCTGGATGTCCCGCCCAATGGGCGTCATGGCATTCTCTCAAAAGTTCTTTCCTCAAACCAGAAGTTCTCGAAACATAGAGGCGATTACCAGTTGTGAGTATTGCTCCATCTTTTATCCAGAACCGTCGAGTTTTGCTCTGCTTGATCAACTCTGTAATCGCCTTCGCTTGTGGATCTGTCTGTAGGCCTACTTTGATCTTCTCCAAGATGGTGTGACTCGAACCAGTATGGGTTAGCACTGCAAGGTCTGCCCTTCTACTGAGTGCATCAACTACATTGTTAGTGCGCCCTGGCTTGTATTCCAATACTAAGTCAAATTCTGCTAATTTTTCCTGCCATCGAGATTGCTTGGAGGTTAGCATCTTCTGAGTAAGGAAATGACTTGCTGCAGCATTATCCGTTTTAACAAGAACTTGAGATCCCAAGAGGTAGTGTCTCCACACCCGTAAACAATGTACAATGGCTAGCAATTCCTTTTCCTGAGCTGAGTAACGAGACTCTGTATCATTCAACTTTCGACTCTCATATGCTACCGGGTGACCATCTTGAAGTAAAACTCCCCCTAAGGCATAATCAGATGCATCTGTTTGTACTTCAAAGGGCTTGGTGATGTCTGGCAAGGCCAATACTGGATCTTTCATCACGGCCGATTTCAAGTCTTGGAATGAAGCTTCACACTGCCTATCCCATTCCCATGTTCGGTCTTGTTTCAACAAATTTGTCAGGGCAACAACTCTTTTAGAGTAGTCCCTTATGAAGCAACGATAATAGTTTGCGAGTCCAAGAAAAGAACGTAGTTGAGACACGTTCTTAGGAGAGTTCCAATCATGGATTGCCTTGACTTTCTCCATGTCCATCTGAATCTTGCTATTGCCAATAACATGGCCCAAGAAATTGATCTGGGTCTGGCCGAATGAGCACTTTTCCTTCTTGACAAAGAGATGATTATCCTTAAGGATTTGGAACACTTCTCGCAAATGATGTAGGTGTTCTTCTATAGTCCCACTATAAACCACAATGTCGTCAAGATAGACAACCACAGACTTGTCCAGAAGGTGACGGAACATGCCATTCATAAGGGTGCAAAATGTAGCTGGAACATTGATCAAGTCGAAGGGCATTACTAAGAACTCATATGACCCATATCTAGTAGAACAAGCAGTTTTGGGTTCGTCACCAGCAGCAATGCGAACCTGATGGTAACCTGATCTCAAGTCGAGTTTTGTGAAGTATCTGGCGGATCCAAGTTGGTCGAATAAGTCTGCAATGAACGGTAGCGGGTATTTGTTTTTTATAGTGACTTTGTTCAAGGCTCTATAATCAACACAAAGGCGAAGACTGCCATCATGTTTCCGCTGAAAAAGAACAGGTGCCCCATAAGGTGCTTTAGAGGGCCGAATGAATCCTGACTCCAACAAGCCATCTAGTTGTGTTCTCAATTCCGTCAGCTCTGGAGGGCTCATGCGATATGGACTACGCGCGGGTGGCTTGGCACCAGGGACTAACTCAATTTCGTGATCAATGAGCCTTCTGGGAGGTAGATTCTTTGGCAATTCATTCGGCATCACTTCGCTGAATTCAACAATAACTTGGGCAACTTCCTCAGAGATTTTGCTAGTATCATCTTCCATCTCTAGCTTTGCCACAGCTAAGTATGTATCTTCTCCTTTGGCCAAGCCCCTCTTGACTTGGAGCGCCGACAATATTCTATCATGAGTTGTTGGTCGAATTGAGGTTGGTACAATGCGTAGTCTGGGTCCTAAAAACCCGAAGGAGTCCATGAAAGGTAATGGTCCTGCTGCAGCTCATCGGAAGAATTCTTGGCCAAGAATCACCTTAAAATCATCAAGTGGAACGGCCAAGAAGTTTGATCTTCCTTCCCATGGACCAACCTGTAGTGGCACAGCTCTATCCATACCATTAATAGAGATTGCCTCAGAGTTGACAGCTTTCAACTTACCCACATCGCCTTCTAAGTTCAGACCCACACGTCTAGCTTCATCTGGGGCAATAAAATTGTCTGTCACTCCGGAATCCAACAATGCTTGGGAAGGGAACCCATTGATAGTGATGTCGATGTATTGTAAAGCCTTCTTGTGTGGGTGCTCATACATTTCTCCTTTGACAGCATTGAGCTTGCGTAGAGCTCCCATTTGGGAGGTCTCACTGTTGGTGGGGTTCGAGCTCGATGCGGTCGGGTTAGAAGGTTCTGCTTGAAGCAAGGAAATTAATGAGTGTAGAGCTGGTTTGGATGGACATTTGCCTGTTGGGTGATCTCTGCTATTGCAAAGAATGCATGGGGCATGGGCAGATGGTCTCCACTGCCCAGAGTAGTTTTGCCCTCCTTTGTTGTTGTAATTTGAGTTGCTAGAGCTGACATTCCAATTTTGGTTGGAACTCCAATTCTTGTTGGACGGTCGGGAATTATAGTTTTCTCGGTTCTGACTTGAGTTTCCCCAGTTTTGGTGAGGTGAGCGAGCATTCGACCCTTAGCTTGAATTGGTACTGCCAGTTCTAGCTGTGGAGTGATTGAGCGAAGTGGATCCAGTCATGGGCATATAATCACTAAACCTTTCTGCTGCCGCAATAGCACTTGTAATATCTGTCACCTTCTGCCTTTGCAATTCTGCTTGTAGAAGCGGCTGAGCTTGTTCCATGAAACAAAAAACTTTGTCATTCTCAGACATGTCTCGAATATCTAGCAAGCAAGTTGAGAATTGTTGGACATAGTCTCGAATATTGCCTGTTTGTTTGATGGTGTGGAGCTTCCTCCTTACTAAGAAATCAGTGTTCTCAGGCAAGAATTGATTTCTGAGTTCCTTCTTGAGGTCTGCCCAAGTTCTAATAAGGATGCGACCTTCTTCCATATCTGCATATTTGGTTCTCCACTATAGTTTTGCATCACCTGCTAAGTACATGGTCGCCATGGTAACCTTGGCTTCTTCTGATTTGGGGTTCACCGTGCGAAAATACTGCTTCAGATCAAACAAGAAGTTCTCTAACTCCTTCCCATCTCGTGCCCTAGCATATGACTTTGGCTCGGGTAATTTCATCCTAGGGTGATCAGTCATCCTTGTGGCCTTAGTTAGCATGCCAACCCTTGCAAATAAGTCCTCTAACTGTAATTGGAAGTCACTCATCACCTGAGCTGTGGGGTGAGGCGACTCTTCCATTGCGACTATTCGTCCCTCTAAGTTATCAACGTGCTCAGCCAGCGAATCCACTCTGTCTGCCAGTGAAAAGAGTCCATCCAACCGACTAATCTGTTCTCCCAAAGTGTTCAACTGATCCATTCTGCTTTCCAGTCTATGCATTCGACTGGCCTGTCGTTCCTCCATAGCGCTAAGGCGCTCATTTATTTCATGCATCCTGGTTTGCATTCAACAAGCTCTGGCTCTGATACCAACTATCACGGACTAGTAATCCGTGCGGCACTAGCTATCCAATTCACTAGTAAGCCTATGAATAGTTACCTTGACGGACACAAATATTAACTTGAGAATGCACAATATCAATCTGTAGACAATATAACAATGCACAATAGTCAGTAAAAGCTCTCATTCACATTCAATAGATTACAATTGGGAGGAACGTTCGGAAGGACGTTGCTCAAGACTAGTTTGATGCTATCGATCGATGAAAATACAAGTTTGAAGTTGCAAAGCAATGCAAAGAAAACAATAAAAATGCTAGCGGTACAATCTGGCCCGACTATGCAATGGAGGCAACACGTCTTCACAGTCAAGAGCTCAAACCTTTCCCCTATATTATAGATGCTAAGCATTTGGGCACTTTTCAAAAAGGAACATTGAGTTTTGAGACCATTAGGAAAGTCTTGAAAGGCCTCTGAACCTTGATTTCCCTAACCAATGGTACTAGTCCTGACATCGGCCCACCCCCATCAAAGTGTTGTTCGTCCGAGTTTATTGTGTTTGAGGGAAAAAGAAAATTACAACACTCTCAAGTTCTTTAGAACAAGAGCCTCATAACACACTGGTTTTTACATACTGAGAACTAGAGTATAATAAGGGCTCTAATTATTTGATGTAGGAACTATTAGCATAATAAGTTGATTTACACTAAGGCCTAAGAGGGTTCCTTTGCTTGTTCTATTGATCTTCCTCCCTAGCTATTTAATCTAATGGTATTTTGTTTCTCTCTTCTCCATTTTAAAGACTAAAAGTTCAACAAACTTTTGAATTCAACCAATATAATTTACACACATGACAATCTCATGTGCTTAACTAACATAGACACTTTTACTATAATGTCATTCCTTCCTTAATCTGAATTTTGCTCCCTTTCTTCGCACCCTGTTTTCGCACCACAGTTTTATTTGATTTTCTTCCTTCTAATCGTGATGAGTAAGTCTAGGGAGCTAGGTTTGGGAGCCACTTTTGAGCCGGGTTTTGGGTTTTCTTTTTAACACTTTTACCCATTGTCTTTAAAACACAACCACAAACACTGTCAATGGAAGGGGTAGAAGTGTCAAAAAACTCCAACCTGGCTCAAAAGTGGCTCCGAAACCTTGCTTCCTAGAATTGTTGAATCGTGATTATACCTACCCCTTCTGCAAATTGGTGTCCTCAAGGATTGAAGTGAGGGAAAGTAGTTGAGATTTGTGCCCAGTCTTCCCATGTGGCTTTTTGGGCAGAGGTGTTTGACCAGTGAATTAGGACTTGAGTTACAACTCGATTATTTCCTGGAACCAGTCTGCATGACAAATAGCTATTGGCTCAGCTTTGAATTGGCCATGACCATCGACCAAAGGTAGCTGAGGAGAGGACACAATGGTGTTCCCAAGCTTCTTCAGCTAGAAACATGAAAAACATGGTGAATTTTGGACTGTGGAGGCATCTGTAATCAATATGCCACTACCCCAACCCTTTCAAGCACTTGAAAAAGACCATAGAATCTAGCTGATAATTTTATGTTCCTTTTCATATTCACTGATGTTTGGCGATAGGGCTGATGCTTGAGGTAGACTCAATCACCAATGTCAAACACCATGCGTGATCTATGTTTATTTGTGTAGATCTTCATAAGCTATTGAACTTTATGCAACTTGTCCTTCATGATTTGAATCATGTGTTCTCTGTCCTTTAGGTATTGATTAACATCAGGGATAGAGATGGTTGAGATGGGAGGTAAGGCCAAGAGTGAAGGGGAATATCCATATAGTGCTTGAAAATGAGTTGTTTGGAGACTCGAGTGGAAAGTGGTGTTGAACCAATGCTCAGCAAGATAGAGCCATTTGGACTACTCATTTGGAACTTCACCAGTCATGCACCTCAAATAAGTTTCCAAGCAGGGGTTGGTTATCTCAGTTTGGCCATTTGACTAAGGGTGATAAGCTATACTTAGGGACAATTTGGTGCATAAAGCAGTGAAGAGATCTTGCTAGAAAGCACTGAAATAGGGGCAGGTAATCCATATAACTTATAGATGTTATGAAAAAAATAGTTCAGCAACCATTGAAGATGCGTAGGGATGTGACAAGGTCAAGAAATGGCTGAATTTAGTCAGTTTATCTACAACCACTAAGATGACAATTTTGTGGTTGGAAGGAGGCAATCCCTTTATGAAATCCATGCTTATGTGTTGCCACGCGTGATTAGGTATTGGCTAGGGTTGCAAGAGTCCCTTATAAGCAATTTGATCATGTTTGTTCCTCTAACAAACATCATACGCAGCAATGAACTGAATTAAAAAAGTCTTCATGCCTTGCCAATAAAAGTAATGTTTTAGCTTTTGATAAGTTGTAGTTATTACCTGAGTATCCACCTATTGAGGAGTTGTGTAAGGCTGTAATAATTTGAGCTATTAAGGATCCAGATGAGCCTATATAGATGCATTGTGTGTAGTGGAGTAACCTCTTTGAGTGAGTGTAGGGGGGCAGCTTGTGAGTCAATCAGCAGTTGTTGGATGATGGCTTGAACATGTGAATCAGCAACATAACTACTAGTGACTTCTTGCAGCCAGATAGGGGTGACAGTTGATATAGCTAGACAATGTGGATTTGAATTATCACGCCTGGAAAGAGCATCTGCAACCCTATTATCTATCACCTTTTTGTATGCTATCTCATAATCAAAACCCAAAAGCTTAGATAACCACCTTTGCTGCAACATTGTAGTAAATTTATGAGATAAGAAATGTCTGATACTCTAATGATCTTTGTGTATATAGAACTTTGACCCTAGTAAGTATGATCTCCATTTGTGTGTGGCCATTACAATAGCCAAAAGATTTTTCTCATATGTAAACAATTGAAGGTTTTTAGGTCTTACGACTTTACTGAAATAGGCTATAGGCCTCCCACCCTGAGAAAGGACGGCTCCCGCACCCTTAGAACAAACATCAGTCTCTAGAAAAAATTGGGAAGTGAAGTCGGGTAGAGCAATGAATAGAGCATGACAAATGGCTTATTTAAGTAATAGGAAGGCTTGAGTGGCAAAGGGTGTCCAAATGAATGATTTTTTTCTTCTAGAGGAGATCAGTGAGAAGTTGAGCCAATTATCCATAATTCTTGATGAACTTCCTATAATACCCACTGAGACATAAGAATCCCCTTAGTTGTTTGAGTGTAGTAGGAGTGGGCCAAGTTTGCATAGCTTCTATTTTTTAAGGGTCAACCTCCACACCATGAGATCTAATAATATTGCCTAAATATTCAAGTCTAGGTTGGAAAAAGGAACATCTAGAAAGTTTAGCAAATAAGTGATGTTGTCTCAAGATAGAGAAAGTAGCATGTAGGTGAGAGAGATAATGATCCGCATTCCTATTATAAACAAGTATATCGTCAAAAAAGACCAAAATGAATTTTCTTAGATTTGGTTGGAATATTTGATTCATTAGAGCTGGAAAGGTAATAGGAGCATTGGTTAAACCAAAAGGCGTCACTCTAAATTCAAATTGACCATAGTGGGTTTTGAATGCATTCTTGGGTATATCTGGGGGTGGACTCTAATTTGATGATAGCATGATCTTAGGTCTAGTTTTGAAAATATAGTGGCACCATGGAGTTCAAGTAACAACTCATCAATCAATGGCATTAGAATTTTATCTTTAATGGTGAGTTCATCGAGTTTCCTATAGTCTACACAAAACCTCCATGAGTGGCCTTTTTTTTTACTAGTAGTATGGGAACATAATGTTGAATAAGACCAACTTCTAACATTTGAGTGATAAATTGTTCTACCTCAACTTTTTGCATATAAGGAATTTTGTAAGGAGGGATGGAATTTGGTTTTAGAGGAATCTTATGGTCTAAAGGTCTGGGGGGAGGGGTAAGGTAGTAGATACTTGGAATATGTCATCAAAATTGTGGAACATCTTTTTTAAAACAAGGTGGAGGTTTGTCTATAGTAGTAATTGAAATTTTTTGTCCAAAACAGGTAGGTGTATATTTCTTACAAAATTTAGACATACCTTTAATGTCAATGACATATAGAGAGGCTTCTTGAGTAATATCCTAAAGTGTGATGAATTTCCCTTGCATAGTCAAAGTTAATTGCAACTTCTGTCGATTTATAACTATATCCCCAAAAGGTTTCAACCAATCACCCCCTAGAACCATATCATACAATCTCATTTTACCTTCAAATTGGAGTCCTTGTATAGTCCACTTGAGACACTGACAAAAAGCATTGCTATGCAATTGTTATCCATTTGCCACTCTTACAACCATTTGAGGAGTTAGAACAGTAGGCCATTGAGTTTCCTTAATCATACTTGGATCCACAAAAGAGTGGGTGCTGCTCGTATCAATATGGAAATTTGTTTCTTTTTCACTAAACCCTTAAGTAGTATAATATTTGTAGATATACTGCCATGTAAGGCATTCAAAGGGAGTTCCATATATGTTTGTACCTCTTAGACTAGATTTTCAGTCTCCCAAACATTGTTTTGTTCTTCTTGGCATATTTCTTCATCTGCTGCCAGCATGTACAGTTGTTGATTCTTACAAAAATGGCCAAGTTTATATTGTTCATCACAGTTATAACACAAGTATCTCTCTTCTTAACTTCATTTGAGCCGAGGTCAATCATTTGATAAGTGGAGTATTGGTAACAATATTTCTGGTACAGGATTGATTTGTGTAGGTAGATGGAATTTTTTGTTAAAAGTGAGGTTATAAGCACTGGATGACTGAGACACTTGAGGACTGGAATATTGCGAAGTTGTTGGGGTATTGTGAAGTTTAGGCCAAGCGGTGGAGTAAGTGGATGATGAGAAGGGTTTTCGTTGGGTGGTAGCAAGAATGTGGACTAGGTGTGGGTTGAGCACATGCTTCCTATAGCTTAGCCAAAGCAAAGCCTGAGCTGCTGTGGTGGGTTTGAACATTTGAACTACTAGCTTCATTTCAGGTTTTAACCACTTACAAGGCTAAGTATGAAGTAGGTTTTAGATAGGGTGGGGTTGTGGACTAGCATCATAGATTTTATTTCTTCAAATTTCTCAAAATACTCATCTATAGACTGATTTTGGGCTAGCTTATTAAATGAGGCAACATAGTTATCATCTACTGGTTTTTCAAACCGAATACAAATGTCATTCATCAGATCAGACCAATGAATTGCAGGTTTCCCTACTTGATAATCCAAAAACCATGTAGCTGCCTTGTCATCCAAATGAAATGAAGCAATGGAAATTTATTCTCATTCACGACATTGTGTAGATCAAAGTATCTTTCACATTTTTTTTTAATCCAATATCTAGAGTTCAATCCATCAAAATGTAAAAAATCAATCTTAGGAAAGTGGAAAAAATTACCTCCATTGTCACCTGTTAGAAGGTGAGAGGGTCTGGTTTGGTCTGGTTGTGAACTCATCCAGTGGCATTTGAGGTGCTTGATTCAATGCCTGAGTGACTAGTTCGATTATTTCTGCAACATTTAGAGTAGTTGATCCAGTTTAGCATCAAATCGTTTCTCCTAAATTTCACCTGCCTTTGCAATATGTTGTAGATCTACCTTTAATGCCTCCAGTTTTATAGTTGTTTCAAACTAGTTCTTCTTCGTCTCTTTCATAAAACTATCAATTTCTCTATCCCTGGTTTCCATGGGAATAGGTTGGATCAAGCAATGTTCTGATACCAATTGTCATGAACCAACCAACTCTCCTCAAAAGTCCAATCTGTCAAAGAGCAAGAGGCTAATTACTTAACTAGGATCATAACATTCCACCATGCTTTGAAAGTCGACGCCCTTATCGACCTACTCAATCGACAAGTGGCCTAATGGTAGCCTTCTCCTTTTTGGTAGCTTCACTCACCTATCAGTATTAAACAACTTCGGACCATGCCACTACATAATGCTAAATTAGTTTAATCCAGCCTTTAGGTCGCCCCTGCTAAGAATCGAACCTTGGACGTGGAATTTGGCTCTGATACCAAATGTGACAAATCTAATTCAAATGGGATGAAATAAGAAGAAGATAATTGGTATTGAGGGAAACAGAAGATTGCAACACTCTCAAATTCTTTAGAATAAGAGCCTCAAAACACTATAGTTTTTACATATTGAGATCCAATTATCTCTTCTCCCTTTTAAAGACTAAAATTTCAACAAACTTTTGAATTCAACCAATACAATTCACACACATGCAATCCCATGTGCTTACTTAACTAACATAGACACTTTTACTATAATGCCCTTCCTTCCCTAATGTCACGCCCCGACCCGCCACGGGAATCGCAGCGTGCCGATGCGTGAACTAACATGTACACAGGCGGATCGTAACCGGCCACAACATCATAATATAACACATTCTTGATACGATAATCAAACGAAAATAAAACTACGCTAAAGTTTGAACAAAATACATATATAATTGATTCGCCCTGCCAGAGTCATAGCGACAAAACCAGTATACAAACATCTAGTTTAGCAATATAATACATCTGAAACACAGAGAAAGCAAAACATACCCGTACAAGGTGGACACAACCAAAAAGCACAAAATGCTCCTACAACAAAAACCGGGGCCTACGCGCCACGATCAGTAGGAACTCCAACACTGCCTGCACTCCAATAGAAGCACACCCCTTGCGGGGTCAGCAAAGCACAAAGCTAGCTGTTGCGAGCGAACTAAATACAACTAATGAAATATTGTACCAGAAAAATTCATGCCAACAATAAATGATAAATAACAAGTTCTAAAGACTAAATCACACCGTGTCTCTAAAGATAATATTTCTAAGTTCAAGCAACAACACAAACATTTCAGATTCAACAATAACTACCAATTTACGATATATGCCGATCATTACACGTGATTCAAACATGGTAAATATCAAGCGATGAAAATAAAGACAATCAGGTTGAAACCAAAATCCTGTATAAGTGTCTCATATCGTAGGTATCCGCATACCCTACGAATGTGTCTCACCCAGACACATCCCACAACGTGCACCAGTACCACTTCGGGCTTGTTTGTATCCTAATGGGGTGCCATCTACCAGGATACAAACTCAAACATCCCGAACGACTGCCCTAACACAACCAACCTAACACAATCAAACTCAAGCACGGCCAACCTAACACAATCAAACTCAAGCGCACTGGGAGGGAAAGCGAGTAATCTCTAAAGCACGTCCTCCGGGACCCGTCCTACTGCACTCTATAGTGGCAAGTGCGTGCGGGAGCTCACCGCACCTCAGCAAGCTTGCCACATGCAGTAGCGTCCACAATGTCAGGTGCGAGTCATCTCAAGCACCATCCAACTCACGATACGAGCAAGCTCCTAAGCATCGGCGCAACAGGCATTATAGCAGGGTAAAGACACTTATACTACTATCCACATGCAAAAATGACGAGTCTGTGCATAACCAAAGGTACAGACATGCAATCATAAACAATTCGACAATTTTTATAAAATCACGACTATGCCAGGGTCCCAACATGACCCAATTCACCACAATAAATTTATTCGAGTCGCTTATCATGCATGCTCAAGATTCGAAAATCCACGGTAAAACATGATAGGCTATGCAAACTCGAAAACAAAACATACAAGTCTCATGTCATTACACCAAAGCCTAATCACACCAAATTACTATTCGATTTCATTCAAGTGTATCATGTTTTTCGAAAGTCCAATGCATAATTCATTCACACATAACTAGCACAATCCTCGAAATATCTGAAAACTCCGAATTTCGGATTTGGATTCAATTATACACAATTGACGGTATAATGTAAAAATTCAATTCAGGATTTCAAATACTTATTTCTTAAAATAAAAATTATAGTTCCACTCATCTGGGCGGAATGGATTTTCAAAACCCAATTCCTACCGGTCGAAGCTCCAACCACGCAAACCACGAATGCGGGACCACAAAAATTCTAAAACTGCAAGGCGGACTCGAAAAAGAGTAAACTAGCCGAAAACTAGAATAAATAAATAAATACAATCGGCGCGTGACTGAAAGAAAAACTTATAGGCAATAGGAATTCGGCAACCACCCCGCCGAAACCCAAAGTTGGGCGAAAACGCGCAGAAACCCTCCCTACTTCGGTCTGATCGCTGCCAAACTGCACAACAGCCCACAAATGAGTCTAAGGACACTCAGGGTCATGGAAGGGAGGCTCGCCCATGCACCCAAAGCCCGGATTCACGTCGAGGAACCCTCCAAACAAACATGCACCCTGATTTTTTTTTTTAAATTTTTGGCCAACCCCAAAACAACCTTGCATGTCGGTTCTAAGGGCTCCCAAGGACGCCACCAAGGCCCCAACACGGCTGATCGGAGCTATGGAAACCGATCAAACCCAACCCAAATGAAAACTGAATTTTTTTTTTCAAAAAAACAACAACAGGGAAATCAAGAAGGGAAAGAAGAGAGAACGAACCGAGGAGGAGGAGGTGAGATTGGGGGACGAAAATCACCAAAATCGCCGAGAAAAAGTTGGAGGAGGTGACGAAGATTCAGCGTCGCTCGCTGCTGGAACGAAAAGAAACCAAAAAAAAAAAAAAAAAAAAGAAAGGGGGGGGGGGGGGGGAGGGGGGCGTTTCATTTTAAGGGGTGGGTGGCTATGTGCCCCCACCACCTTTGCTGAGTACACCCCGCCCTAAATATATATATATATATATATATATATAAATTTTTTTTTAAAAACGCAGGTCTCACACCTAATTTGAATTTGACTCCCTTTCTTCGCACCCTATTTTCACATCACAATTTTATTTAATTTTCCTCCAAATCGTGACATCTTCCAAATAATCAATATAATTTTTTTTTCTAATAAATTTTTTACACTAAGGAGTATAACTCCTTAAAATTTGAATTTGTAATTGAAGAAATTATAGCACTTTTATGATCGTAAATGTACAGTAGGGCATGTATACACGTCGAACCTTACTAGGAAATTAACCAAAGTGATGTGGCATGATCTAAGAAGGTTTGTATGTATCTCTAGAATTCCATCATCCTCCCCGGATCAAGCCACATCACCCCGTTGCAAACTACTTGCCAAGACTTGGTTTTGTAACATTTTTGGTGCACTTCATATTCAATTACAACAATAGACGTGTCACCAATACATGTAGATGTAAAACATAAGCTCCATCATCCACAAATGAATCATCGAATATAATCCCAAGTCTACATGTACGTACTCTGCCTAGAATGAAATATTGCTCGGGTACAAGATAGTCAAGTTAGTTTCGGAATCCGACATGTCCTCGTCAGACCAAGAATTATTTTGCACTAATCTAAACTCACATTTTAATGGTTAACTGCACATCATATAAGACAATGTCAAGCCAACATGTCAATGAGATCAATGTAATTAACTAAATAAAAATGACATTTAATTTAAATAGCCTCTAAAATTCAACAAGACCCCGGGGGCAAAGGGGTTTCATCTCTTTGTGCATATGAGTTCCCAAACAGTCAGCAAACGTTCTCAAACATATGCTACACATACGAGTAATTTCATAAAACAATGTTAGTACACATGCATATCCAAATTGGGAGAGTGTCTCACAGAGTCACATGGCATGTTAAGGAGAACGTGGTAAGTTTTAACAAGATGAATCCCCTTTTCAAAATCGAGCATTCAAGTTAGTGACTTGTTAAAATGGTGCTAGTTCTAAAGCTTTAGATTCTTTATCATGAAAATACAAGCCAAGATTCACTCATTAGCTATTTTGTAATAAAGAAATATGATGAGTCTTGAACAAATTTTTTTTATAGTGTTTGTATTTTTATTAACGTAATATATATCTTCGGTAGGGCTGTAAGTTGGATAGGACTATCCGATTTCGACCAATTCCAATTCGAAAATTTCCAAAAAACTTCGAATCCGAAATGCCGATTTTCGATAATTCGAAATTTTTTTGGAACTGAATTGGAAAGTCTCTAGATGTTTGATCTGATTTATTCTGAAACTTGCCAAAAGTGTTCCAATCCGAAAATAATTTTCGAGATTTTCTTAAATAAATAAGATTTGATATATTATAGTATAAGTTATAACTATATGTTTGCATTCATCATATAATAACGTAAAATTACGTACTATAATTTAAAAATTATAACCAATGCGTCCAAAATCCATGCTCCTGTAAGTTTGACCTACAAAACAAATGTTAGATTGCCAAATACCACCGTTTTGGTGACCAAAGGTACTCCGATGCTTAAGTTGATACCTCAGTTGGAAATGGAGATAATTCTGGACTAAATTCAATTAAAGTTGCATACCTTTGTCAAATGTTTCCTTTACCTTTTATATTGGGCGTTGTTAATTACCTGCGAGACTTAAGCATGTGAGGCGCAACAAGGGGAGACATTTTTTGTAACAGTCTCCTCTTTTATGAAAATTCGTCCGTGGAGGCGCAACTCCCTCCACGACTCTTTTCTTTGTAGCGTTCCTCCCCTTTAAAGGAGAACTTTATTGGGCCTGGATTTAGGTGTCTAATTACGTTTTATTATGATGGACCCTATTTGGGCTTTCATGACTGGATTCGTCTTCTTAGGGCCTTATGAATTAGCTTGGTCTTGGGGTACTTGATCCTTTTGATGGATGATCCCTGCCACGTGTATGGCTGTGATTACAATATTATTTGATGCATCATCAGCTACTCCCCTTTTAAGTTGGTGGGTATACTAATGTGGCTACTAACTCAGTGACGGTTGGACTTTCAATTTCATCATTGTCTCACATTTAATTGTTAGCAGCTTTTGGTGAGTTGGTATCCCGATATCTAGTTCACCCGTTCAATTTTGAGCGTATTTTGGGATTTCGTGTAGTCATCATATCTTGCACGTCGTCTTATGAGCAGTCTCTTCGTTGCTCGGCTCTATAAAAGGAAGTGTGATTGATTTGTTTCTCTTTACGCTATCTTTGAAATTATGGCTTGTTTTTCTTTCTCCTTCTTCGTTTTCCTTGCTCTTCCATTCCTTAACGATGTCTGCTAGCGATATACTAAGCGGTGAGGCACTTGCTGCTTATGAAACTTATTTCACGCCCAATAAAGCTTATCAAACAACATTGGAAATGTTCATTCTGACTATAATTTGCCATTCGACCTCAAGATCATTCTGCCTAGGCAGAACGATAGTCCTTATCGTCCAAGGTTTGGGTATATTGTACTCTATCCATGCATGTTCCTTTTCGGCTTTCAATTCCCAGTTCCAGAGTTGTTTTGGGAATATCTATATTTTTTGGGCATTCCTCCTGCTCAAATGGGTTGTAATGGTTGGAGGGTTATGGTTTCTACTTATGCGAAAACCATTCTCTCTGGCATTCCATTGACTATTAGGATTCTACATTCGGTGGTTAGTCTGCTAGTGACCAAGGACATTTGCTTCCTTCGTTCTCCTGTCTGTTTTGGGAAGCTCATTGATGACATCATATATTGGTGTTAGTGATGCTAGAATTGATGGGGAAGTGAGCTCGAGCAGAGATGTTACAGATCTCAATGTTTTGTTAGCATTGGTGTTGCTGGCCT
This sequence comes from Berberis thunbergii, assembly GCA_003290165.1. NCBI lineage: Eukaryota > Viridiplantae > Streptophyta > Magnoliopsida > Ranunculales > Berberidaceae > Berberis > Berberis thunbergii. The sequence continues at coordinate 47,972 of QNQO01004916.1, read as the reverse complement.
GACTTCCAAGAAGAGGAATCTTTCGAGGTCTACTAGCCCATCAAAGCAACTGTTGATAAGTCATGCCCATCATCCGAAGAAAAAATGACTATCTACTCATGGTACTACTCGAATTTTATATCGTCTGAGTTCTTCTGATAAGGAGGTCGTGAAAGAGGATCGCTTATCCCTTGAGGAGATCGAGGAGATGAACTTGGCGCTGGAAAAGAGCATGAAGGAAACTACTTGTTCGTTCGATGGTAATGAAAAAAGGCTTCTTTTTGCCTATGGTGTTCCGGACGTTGCTAAATGGTCAAACAATGACCCTCAAGCTATCAATGACAAGATGCTCCAGCTGGTGATGGAACAAACTAAGGAAGTCGTTGGCTGTGGTCAAAGTTTTGAGGTTTTTCCTCCTCGATCTCCTTCCATTCATGTCGATAACGCGGAGAGGTTCTTAGTTTATTCTCTTGCTCGTTTAAATTCTTTTAATTGTTCCTGCCGCCGCTACTACTTGTTCTATTTATGCTACGACTACTCCGCACCGAGAAAGCAAAAATGGTTTTTTTGTTGTCACCGCTATTTCGCCTGCTATTTCGGCGGTTGGGGGTGGTTCTTCTGTGCTTTGGGATCTCGCCTCCTCCATCCACGGATTAGTTGGAAGGAGCCCAACTCGAAAGAGATATGTATCAAGCCGAATGGAAAGTTTTGTTGGTTTACTTAGCATGATATGTAGGATGGTGCACGTAGGTTGATCAATGAATGTCACAGGCAAGGCGGTAGAACGACCTTGGATGCCAGTGTTGGATCGTAACACTCATCTTGATTATGGTCTTAAACAGATAATGGACAAGATGAATCATCTCGCTTATGCTGGGGTGATGGGGTCAGAGTACATGGCTTGTCATGGCCAGGTGGGTTCTCTTGAGAGAAAGTTGGCAGAGCTATTGTTGGTGTTTTCTCACGTCCTTTGTCAGTTTGATGTAGTGAAAGCACAGTGTGTAGAGTAAGAGATGGCATTTGGGATTGCATAAGCCTCTTTAAGGGAAATGGAAGTTGCACGAGATTGGTCCGTTGTGGAGCTTGAGTCTTCGACAACTGCTTTAGAAACGAGTTAGAAAAGGAGCTATCCATCGAGAAAGCTGGCCATAATGAGGTTTTGCGTTATGTGATTAAGCAATTTGTCAGCCATAGAATTGATGAAGGGCGGGTGGAGCGATTAATAATTGCGCTTGAGAAAGTTAAGTCGTACATCTCTGCCATGCTGATCACCACCGAAGGGTAACTTATTTCCACTAGGAATGAGCTTGCGGAGATGAAAGACGGGTTGAAGATTGTAGAGGCGGAGGATTGGAAGAGAGTTGATGATGGGGCGGGTCGAGCTTTCTCGACTATATCCAAAGGTTTGCATTGATTTGTTCGAGTATCGTCATTTGGTCGATCAAGTCTTTGAGGATGATGATGGTGAGGACAATACTTCGGATCCTCAAACGATCTTGTAGATGAAGAACAATCATTTCTTCACCCTTCCATCCTGGCTTCATCGTCTACTCTCGCTGTCAAAGATATAGCCTCGTCTCCTCTTGCCTTTGGGGATGTTGCCTCCCTTCGGTCAGATGCCATTGCCGCTTCTACTGTATCTTCTCCGAACTTTTCTTTCTCCGAATGTTCCATCCCCTTCTCTAGATGTACTATCCTCTTTTCCGGATGTAACAAAGTGATTTTATGAATGAAAGAACATTTCCTTTTGAGAATATTGTATTGTGGTTTTATATTATTTTCTTTTTCACATGTTTTTCCTTTGAAGTCGTGCCTTGTCTTGGGTCATTTGTAGTGACTCATTGTATATGATAAGTGTACTCGCTTTATTCTCCATACTCTTTTGTTATGATCTTCGCGTATTTGTTTTGTGATCGGGTGTGTTGGTTGCTCCAGTAGTGTTTTAATTTGTATGTCAATGTTTTCCATGTTCCTGAGTATTGGCTGGATTTGGACAATTTTATGAGCGGGTTGGCTCGTACCTTTTTTCTTTTAGGTCCGTGGTGGTTGTCGAAGTAAGTCGTTTTGCATGTCTTCAATTTTTGCTTCTTGGTTTGATACTATGATCGGCCAGAAGGCCTCTATAACTTCGTCTTAATTTAAATGTCCAGACCTTCTGTTCCGATACTGGTGAATGAGTTGACTTGCTCGTCCCAACTTTGTTGGTCTAACATGTTAATCGACCCAAGGTTTACCCGAGTAAGTCGATTCGTTTGTTTTCAACTTTGCTTATTTGGTCTGACGCGTTAGTCGACTTGAAGTTTATTTGAGTAAGTTGACTTATCTGTCCCAACTTTTACTTCGTTGGTCAACCCGAAGTTATTTGAGTAAGGTGACTTTATTCGTCCCAATCTTTACTTCGTTGGTTTGACGCGTTGGTCGACTTGAAGTTTATTTGAGTAAGGTGACTTTATCCGTCCCAACCTTTACTTCATTGGTCTGACTCGTAAGTTAACGAAGTTTATTTGATTAAGTTGACTTATTTGTCCCAACTTTTACTTTGTTGATTTGACGCATTGGTCAACCTGAAGTTTATTTGAGTAAGTTGACTTTATCCGTCTCAACCTTTACTTCATTGGTCTGATGCAATGGTCGACTCGAAGTTTATTTGGGTAAGTTGACTTTATCCTTCCCAACTTTTACTTCGTGGTTGTTCAGACCAGAGGTTTTGCGTTTGACTTATATGTCCTGACTTTTTGTTTGTGGCTTGAATATGCCAATTGCTTCTCATTGGTTGGCTTTTGTCTGTGACTCCGATCCTGAATGGAATTTCAGCAGGGGTCTTGCGCTTTTGGGGGTTCCATTATGAAGTGGTTCGCTACTTTTGAGATTTACCTATTGAGGTTCTGTAGGAATTTCATTGGCAGACTTTTGTTGGGGGGGGGGGCTTGGATGGGATTGGTAGACTGAGCACACTTTTTGGGTGAATTTTATACCATTTTGATCATCTAGTCCATATGGGTCATGAGTAGGTCTACACGAGCGTTAGTAGTAGCGTTGCTAGACGCCTATGATGTTTGGGCTATTGCATGTTGTGGCTCTCCGTTGTCGAGCATGATCAATCTGATGTTTGTCGTTGGGTTTGAAGTGTGCACTACCAGCAATGTAGCTTCGCCGATGGGAAGATTACTTTGATTGTTGTCGGGTTTGAGGGTTTCTCAATCGTTGATTAGAGTTGAGGAAATTTGCTATTGTAGATTTACTTCTTGAAAGGAAAACTTGTCGTTCCCCATGGACGGCGCTAAACTGATGCGTCCAAAATTCGCGTTCCTATAAGTTTGACATGCAAAACAAATGTTAGATTGCCAAAGACCACATTTTTGGGTAGCCAAAGGCACTCTGATGCTTAAGTCAATAACTCAGTTGGAAATGGAGATAATTTTGGACTAAACTCAGTTAAAGTTGCATACTTTTGTCGAATGTCCCATTTACCTTTTATAGTGGCCATTGTTAATTCCCAGTGAGACTTAAGCATTTGAGGCACAACGAGGGGGGACGTTATTTGTAATAGCCTCCTTTTTTATGAAGATACGTTCATGGAGCGTAACTCCCTCCATGACTCTTTTTCTCTGTAACGTTCCTCCCTCTTAAGGGAGAACTTTATCGAGCCTTGATTTGGGCCTCTGATTACGTTTTATTCCAACGGACCTTTTTTGGGCTTTCATGAATGAATTTGTCTTTTTTGGGCTTTATGAATTGGCCTGGTCTTGGGATAGTTGATCCTCGTGATGGATGATCTCTGCCACATGTATGGCTATGATGACGGTCTCATTTGATGTATCATCAACTACTCCTCCTTTAGTTAGTGGTATGCTGACGTGACCACTAACTTGGTGACGGTTGGACTTTTGATTTCATCATTGCCTCACATTTAATGTTGTTAGCATCTTTTGGTGAGTTGGTATCCCGATCACTTGTTCGTTCATTCACTTTTCACACGTGCTTTGGAATTTTGTGTAGTCATCATATCTCGCACGTCGTCCTATGAGCAGTCTCTTTGTTGCTCGGCTCTATTAAAAGGAGACATGATTGATTTGTTTCTCTCTTTACGCTATCTTTAAAAATAGGGCTTATTCTTTTTTTTTTCCTTCCTCGTTTTCCTTGCTCTTCCATTCCTTAACGATTTATGCTGATGACATACTAAGTGTGAGGCGCTTGCTGCTCATGAAGCTTACTTCTATCCCAAAAAAACTTATCAAGCAACATTGGACAATGTTCGTTCTGACTATAATTTGCCATCCGACCTCGAGATCATTCTGCCTAGGCAGAACGATAGTCCTTGTCATCCAAGGTTTGGGTATATTGCACTCTATCCATGCATGTTCCTTTTCGACGTTCAATTCCCAGTTCCAGAGTTGTTTTGGTAATATCTATATTTTTGGGCATTCCTCCTGCTCAAATGGGTCCTAATGGTTGGAGAGTTATGGTATCTACTTATGTGAAAGCCATTATTTATAGCATTTTCTTAACTGGTAGGATTCTGCATTCGGTGGTTGGTCTACTGTGACCAAGGACATTTGTTTCCTCCGTTCTCCTGACTATTTTGGGAAGCTCAATGATGACATCAGAGATTGGTCGAGATTCTGGTTTTATGCTTCTGTCACCCCTGGCTACTTTAAATTGTGAGGTCATCAGATTGTGCAATCATTTCGAGTCCCTAACAAACAGAAGGATCTGCAGTTAACTACGAAAGAATGGATGATCAGTGACCGATTCTTGAAGTTTAATGTGTTTCCCGTGGAGGCATTTCTATCTGAGGACATCTTGGAGCGTAGTGGCTTGTGCACTATGAACGAGGAAAAATTTGCTTATTGAATCCCGAGGTGAGGAGATTGCTACCCGTGTTGCTCTTGATGGTGTTAGTGATGCTAGCATTGATAGGGAAGTGAGCTCGAGCAGGGATTTTATGGATCTCATTTCTCTTGTTAGCGTTGGTGTTGCTGGTCCGACTTTCAAGAAGATGAAGCTTTCGAGGTCTGCTAGCCCGTCGAAGCATTTGTTGATAAGTCATGGCCGTGTTTCGAAGAAGAAACGACTTTCTACTCGTGGTACTGCTTGGAGTGCATCTCGTTCGAGTTCTTCTGATAAGGAGGTTGTGAAAAAGGATTGCTTATCCCTTGAGGAGGTTGATGAAATGAACTTGGCGCTGGAAAGGAGCTGTTGGATGATAATGAAAAAAGGCTTCTTTCCACCTATGGTGTTCCCAACGCTGTTGAATGGTCTAACGACAACTCTCGAGCTATCGATTACAAGATGCTCCAGATGGTGATGGAGCAGTCTAAGGAGGTCGTTAACCCATGGTCAGAGTTTTGAGGTTCTTCTTCCTCGATCTCATTCCATTCATATAGATGACGCGGCAGGGTTTTAGTGTCTTCTCCCGCTCGTTTGGATTCTTTTGTTCCTACCGCCACTACTACTTGTTCTATTCCTGCTATGACTACTCCACATCGAGAAGGCAATAATGGTTTTTTTTTTTTTTTTTTTTTTTTTTTTCTGTTGTCACCATTGTTTCGCCTACTATTCCGGTTGTTGGAGGTGGTTCTTCTGTGCTTTCGGATCCCCTTGTCCTCCATTCATGGAATATTTGGAAGGAGTCCAACGTGAAAGACATCCATATCAAGTCGGATGGAAAGTTTTGTTGCTTTATTCAGCTTGATGTGCATGATGGTGTGCTTAGGTTGATCAATGAATGACACATGCAAGTGGTGGAACGACCTTGGATGCTAGAGTTGAATCCTAGCACTCATCTCGATTATGATCTTAAATAGATAATAGACGGAATAAATCATCCACTTATGCTGGGGTGATGGGGTCGGAGTACAGGGTTGGTCGTGGCCAGGTGGTTGCTCTTGAGAGGTAGTTGGCGGCGCTGTTGTTGGCGTTTTCTCACGTTAGTTTGACGTGGTGAAAACACAATGTGTAGATCTAGAGAGGGTAGCTGGGATTGCATTGGCCTCTTTGAGGGAAGTTGAAGTTGCGCGAGATTGGTCCATTGCGAAGCTTGAGTCTTCAACAACTGCTTTGGACGGGGTTCTCCACGACTGGATGTGTTGGAAAAACAACCCTAATCTTTGGGTAGCCCAAACATATATAGAAAAGACTTATTAAAAAGTATATTTATGAAACCCTTGCTCCCATCTTCCCACTCAATTGAAATCACTGACTCACTCTTTCTTCTTGTGAGAGCTCTTTAATTTCTCCGATGTCTCAAGTTCATTCGATATCTTAATCAGTTATCTTGATCTCGATCTTTTGACTTGATCTATGTTTACTCAAGCTCTCGATCTTTGCTTCCTCAAGTTCTTGATCTTTGTTTTCTCAAGTTTTTGAAGTATTTTTTGGAGCCACCACTGACCTCAAGCTCTAGTATGACCTCAAAAACAATCTCACCACCTTTAGAAGGTGCTCCGAGCCTAAAACCACTTGTAGATACACGAAGACGATGATTCTTACAAAGAAAGTTAGGGTTTGCAGAGGGCGGGAGGGAGTTTCACAATTTTCTCAAGATTTTGAATTTCCACATAGATGCGTAAAACAATTTCGAAAAATTTCCACGTAGATGTATAAAACAGATACTGTGGTGCAAATAGTAACTCCATTTCCTACTTTTCTTTTCTTTTAATTTTTTTGGCTGTTGTGGTTGTTCTTATTTATTTGGAAAATATATAAAAGAAAAAAAAAATCACCTAGAGAATGAGATGTGAGAGGGGAGCATAGGAGGGAGGACCTGGATTCCGCGTTTACGTCACCACAACCAACAACCAACAACAACGACACAGCGCAGCGAAGCACATATTCTCTCTCTCCATCTCTCTGCGCGACGAGACGACCATTTCAGAGCTCTTTCTCTCTCTTTTCATCAAGAAAAAACTCCTCCATGAAACCAACGGGGTTTGATTGAGGAATTAATTCCAAGATAATATGGGTTGCTGTAACAGCAAATATGGAGATTCAAAATCCAGTCGAATTGCTCGCTGGCGATCCACCGGCATTGTTGCCCTCAGAGACTCCAAATTGAAGGTAACTCAACTCACTTATTTCTTCAATCAATTCAATCTTCATTTTCTACTCAGAATCAAAACACTAATTACTACATCCATTTTGATTAAGGGTTTTAAGTTATTTGCTTTATTTTTTGTACAATTTTGAGACGGATGAAACACAGCCACCGCTAATATTGCTATTGTTTCTTTGTAATTTGACATTAAAAGTTGATCATATATAGAAATTCATTCTTGGGCTTCCCTAAACATAAGCAACTCAAACTGTGTCCCTGCAATTGTTTAATGGATGGAGAGTGTTCAAATTGTCTATCTGCGATGCTTGAGTTTGGAACGGGGATACATAAGATATGTGGAATTGTATTCTTTATTAAGGATGATTGAGCTGTCTGACGACCTTTATTAAGCATGGAACACAATAATGAACCACAAGCAAGATACTCATGCATAAAAAACGTATCCAACTGATAGGCATGCATGGTAAACATGATGATAGTAACTAAAGATAGTTGTAGCCTATCAACCGCTAGTATTTATGTAGTAACAAGCATGTTGCTGTGTTTCTTTCATTTGTGGCGTATAATTTCTCCAGTCACAACATCCTCAGCCCTTGAATATAAAACCTCATGCAATTGTAGAACGTGGAAAACATTTATGTTCTACGAAAAAATGTTGTCAGTTCGATTGTGTCAAATCGTGCAATAAAAAAATCATTCTATGACATTGAGTGGCGCTAATGTTGTTGATAGCGGAACAAAATACTTACAACCAAATCTCCACACCCCCATTTTTTTTTGTTTGAATTAATAATGTGAAATGAGGTGGATAGATTTTCAAAATCTCTGACTAGTATTTATAGATACACAAATGTTGAATTAATTTTGCCAGGATTCGATTAAGTTGTCTCATGGAGGAGCATATTGCCAAAGGAGTGCTAAGCTTCTCCACATGTTATCATGTTCTAGCACAAGTGTGTGCATGAATCTGTATGTCAGAATTTAATTTTGATCAATTTGATTATTAGTCTCACTTGAAAGATCTTGATGAATGATTTCTAAAATGTTAGTTTTACCAAAAATTGGCATGCAAATCTCTCATCCACATATGTTAATTATTGCCTCAAATTTCTCTCTTTTGACAGATTCAGACTAGAAAATAAATGAAATTGCAATGAAAATAAACAATTTATTTATACCTAACCTACATTCCAAATCAAACCCTAAACCTAATCGAAAACCAATGTAAAAACCCTAATACAAGAATAATAGAACTGTTTAATATTACTAAAATATTACTATTTAATATTACTAAATAATTACTATTCCTAATATTAATAAATATGCTAATTCTATCAATCTCCCCAAATCAAAGAGGCTCGTCCTTGAGTTTGAAGCCGATGAAGCCCACAGAAGACAAGCAACCACAGAGTAAACACAAGGCTATGACAAACAGAAGGCGATCTTGAAACTTTCTTTTGTAAATTGCTTGCAGCATGAATTCAAATAAAGAATGCACTTCAAAAAATAATGTCTGCAATGAACCGCCATCGCACAAGAAATCCACTTCATGAATTGAATATTGCGCAAAAACTTGTCACCAAAATTTTTCATAAAATTGGTCCAAATTTGATCATCAATATTGTTTTGTGGTAGAACAAGACCATCTTTTGGTGGTGAATAGCTATAAGATCATAACCAGAAAATTCAGATCCCTGTGGTGGTACTGGCAAGGTGCAAATAATCAGGGGAAACTAAGGACTTAAGTAAATTTTTTTTTGGCATGGGCCGAAATAAAAATATCAACTGGGACTTGAGGGAAAAAGGGGTATTCTTCTTCCTAAGGATGCACGGACACAGACACATGCGTCGTGTCGAACACAGACATGGTGCGCCAACTCGACAATTTTCAAAAAACTAGGACTCGACGACACGTCATACTTTTTTTTTTTTTTTTTTTCAATAAAACCAAATGAAGATAAACAATAATACAATAAACATAGAGTTTAAATAGGAAAAAAAACAATGCGTCCATTTTTATTTTTCTATTGCAAGTAGGAAAAATAAATAAAAAAGAACATGAAGAAACAACAGTAAAAAAAGAGAATGTACAAAAGTGGAGAAAAAAATAACATTCTGTAAAAAAACAAAGTGAAGTAAAGTAGACCAGAGAAGAATTAACAAAGATTAATAAAGAGAAGCATAGACTACCATTATGCTTTAGTGACATTTCACTGCCCTTTCTATCTTGATTCCTAAATCGTAATTAAAAGTTTCTCACTTTTTATGGACTAACAACCTTCAAATTAAGTAGTTATGAGTCAAATTAAAAAAAAAAAAATTGGTTGTCGAGTCTTGACTGTCCTTATCGAGTTTTGGGTGTGTCAGAAGCGTGTTCGACACACGTTGACTATATTGACCATGTGTCTGATCCCGCCGACATGTTGACCAAGTGTCTGATGCGTGTTGAGCGAGTGTCAGAGTCGGATACGTGTCAGACACAGGTGTGACAAGTTTTTCGAAGAGTCCATTCATCCCTGCTTCTTCCTCAACTTGAGAGAAACGAGGAGAAAGTTTGGGGAAAGTCAATCGACGGAAAAGGAGGGAGCGTTGACGGAGGAATCCAGAAAGGATGGCAGCGGTTTTGACGGAGGGACGAGATGAGGTGGGGAGTCGATCGATGGGTGCAGAGGGGAATCGATTGAAGAGAGTGAGCTGTGATGCATGGAATTGAACGATTTGGATTGGCACGTGGCGATCAGCAACCGCGAGGGGGAGGTGGTCAGTCTGTGCAAGTCGAAACCAATCGATGCCCGATTGCTTGTGCAAGTGAACGTGGTCGATCGACCTGTTAGGGTCGGTGAAGATGGACAGTGGAGAAAGGGTAGCAATTTGCCTGATGCATGGGTGGGTTGTTTTTCGACTGGGTGGTCTGAGGAGGGATCGAACAGGAAGGGTAGCAATCGACGCCGACCGAGGATGGATAGGAGGTCAGTTGACTGTGGCGATCGACTGAAGGAGGTTGTTGATCGACCTGGTGGAGAAGAGGCAGCGATGCTTGCGGCGTGGTTTGCAATTGGCTGTGACATGGCGACAATGAATGCTGGTGACGATTGTGACACGAGGCTTGGACTTGTGATTGGGTGGTGGTTGGGAGGTAATCGACATCGGAGAGGGGCTGTTGGCTTTTATCGTCGCCGTCGATGGTGCCGCCAATGTTGCCGCCGATGTTGCTGGCGCTGGCCTAAGTTCTGGGAACACCCTCAATCCTGCCTTCCATTTTGCATTCCTTTTTGCGAAGAACAGGTGCATCTCCCTCACAAACTCTTCGTTTATCATGATTTAATCTTCAAAATAATATTTCTTTGAACTTTTTTTTTCAAATAAAACAAAATTTAATCGTTCGGTTCTAATACCATTTGATGATTGGACTAGAAATAAACTAAATTGCAATGAAAATAAACGAAATTGCAATGAAAATAAAAGAAAATAATAAAATAAACGATCAACCAAATAAACTACTAACAAAAGAACTTTTATTCAATCAACCAGCTAACTAACAATGGGTGTCCTATCCTTATTTATAACTAACCTACCTTCCGAATCAAACCCTTAACCTAATAGGAAACCTATGTGGGAACCCTAATTGGAATCCATATTGCAAGAATAATAGAATTGTCTAATACTAGAGTATGCCCGTGCTGTTGGCACTCCATATAATTTTATTTTTGCTAAATATTTTATACTAAACACCTCTTTCACTATCCTCATTTTGGCCCTGAATCAATATTGAAGTGTAAATTTATTTTAAGGTAAATATATTATAAATTTTAGAGTTAGACTTAGTCAAATTTGAATCAGCTGGGGAAAAAATTTAAACGCCAAGAATGAGTTCTTCCCTAATATTAGAATTCACCAAAATATGAAGTTTAGAGTTTTTGTTTAAATGTGCATTAAGATGCCCGATTCATTAAAAACGTGAAATACTTTATATGTTTTTTAATTATAGAATATATATTTAAATTTTAGTGTTCGTGTTGATCGTTGATTTTGTTGGAAAAATCTTAAAAAATGTATTTCAACGATATTAACTTCACCAAAATTTGATATCGATGTAGATAGTTATGATAATTTTCATTTTGCTAAAAGCAAAACACAATATTTTATCTCTCCGCCACATGTACATTCCACCAACTTTTTAAAAGTTTTTCATTATTTTTCCCCTTCTACATGTTTTATATTTACAAATATCCCATCATGGAAAATGAATCTCAACCCTCAAATTCAATACATTTCCCAACTTTCAATCCTAATCATCTTTTATTTCTAATCCTTTTGATTTGACTTTGTCCCAGTCAGCAATGAATAATAATACACCACTCTGAATTGTAATATAGATTACTAAAATACTACTATTCATAATATTAATAAATATGTTAATTCTATCACCTTTACATGAAATATATTTAGAGAGTTTGCCAATAAGTGGAGAGGGAATTTCAATCCTCAACCATATTTGTCAGTTTAGTTCTAGGTTTTCCATGCCTGTAACACTCCCTTTCAATTTCATTGGTACTACCTACCTAAGTTAAAATATCACAACTCGAACCAGGGTATGTAGTACCTTCTACCCTTGCACACATTTTATATGACATATATGTGCGTGTTTTTTTTTTTTTTTACCTATTTTAGAGCAACCATAGTGGGTTTCCTTTCTCATCCCTAAAACACCCTTAAAAAGTTTTTGGGCTTGTTCGATAGCTCAAAAATTCGTTTTTCAGGAAAATTACTTTCCTGGCAAAGAAGACTAGGAAAATCACTTTACTAGGAAAATAAATTTCCATTATTTGATTGCACCCAAAAATTATACTCGAAAGTATTTGTTTCCATGGGCATATTGGTAAATTTGTTGTTATAAACTTAGTCTTAAATAAGATTTTATTGTATATGAATTCGAGAGTCTTTTTCTAACGTCTTTTTTTTTCTTAATTTTCCATGCTTACCCAGAAAATAGTTTTCTTAAAGGGGGAGATCACGAAAAAAATTTCATAAAAATGAATGAAAATAAAGTGGACCCGCAAAACTGTTTTTCTACTTATGTGGCTAACCAAACACGAGAAAATGGATTTTTCCTAGAAAATGATTTTCCAACCAAATTTTACATGCTATCAAACAGACCCTTGGGGAATGCTAGGGTTCCCTATAGACAGAATCTCCTAAAAAGGTGATGTGAAGGTCTTTCTCCCCAAAAACCTTTTCTCTCCCTTCATACAGGGAATGTACTTATGCATTTCCTAAAATACGTGGCATAAAATAAACATTAATGATAATTGGCGCCACCTTCTCAAAGGGCGTATGCCTTCTCAGAAGGTGCCAATCAGTAATTTGCTGCCTTGGTTTGGAGCACCCATGCCACACACATGACCCGGGTTCAAGACTTTTTGATCTTTTTTTTTTTTTAAACAGTGAGCCCTCTATTTTTATTATTTTTTGCCAAATCACTTATTTGGTGGATGAAAGGATTGTTGGTTCCGTGCAATCATCTTCTTAGGGGAGATTTATAGGCAACCCAATGTGGTTGGTACAAACCTTTCCATGAGCATAATCTCAAATTCTCAAAATTCAACCTTTATGGGAGATTGAATCTCAAACAGATATGATTAAAATAACTGATATAGTAAGTTATAAAGTTACTTAAACTGTTAGCTGATACTATTTTTATTTTGTAGATTTGTCAACATCATTTCCTAAAATAATTTCTATTAAAACCAAGGATGTATGAAACTCAAATCTCACAGCTGGAAGTGTTCAATTAAACTGAGTTTTATCTTGTGATGGTCACTTCCCAAGGGCTTCACCTATAATAAATAAGATGTTGTCTGCAAACTCAAAAAAGTATTGTTAGACTACAATCCCATTGTGATCAAGAGGCAGGTGACACACTACTTGAATACATGTTTGAGGATGAGAGTTGGGATCCAGACTGTGTAGTTAAATCATTAATTGGCTCCTAATAGGTCTGGGAGGGATATGACTATATGAGATTACATGCGATTAATCAAAACTCATCAGTCGTTTATCTCCAAATATATTTTTTCCATCCTCTAGTTAACATGTATACAACAAAATAATCAAGATCAATCCATGTTTAATAAATGATCATTCAATGCCAACATATCAACAAACAAACTAAGGTTACAAGTCAACATAAGGAAAATTATGTATTAAAAAAAAGAAAATAGAGATCCACAACAACATGAGACTAGTGAATTATAAGTATTATATAAGCCAATAATAAAATTAATTTTTTTTTCTTTTATTATTTTTGTAGCTTTTTGTTTGAGTGGGGCTGATTGGGTTATTAGATTGAATTCCCTATTCATTTGTGCAATAAAATAAATTTCATGAGTACTTTGAAAGAGTTGTGTGGGAACCAGATCAAAAGGAGAATTACTCATAGATGTGTTAGTTAAGAAGTACTTGAGAAAAGCTAACGATGATGAATTTGGTAGGAACCCCATGCTCAGAGATTCTTTATAATTAAGTTTCCTAGGAGATGTGTGTAATATTGTGCTATGGGTGGTCAGGGAATTCCTTTTGATTGGGGAGTTTCGTTTCTTTTGTGCTTCTCAGATTGTTTTCATTCATTGCCAATTTGAAATCTTCCCTGACTATATTATTTGTTAGAAATTGTTGCTCAGAATGGTTATCCAAGAGAAATTCTTGATCTGGACAAAGTATAAATTCATAAATGATGTTTTCTTTTTTATGAATTTCAGTTTTATTAAAGTTATTTTAACAACTTTTGCTCAAACAGACCTTTCCAAATGAAGTTCTTGACATGGACAGAAATGTGCGAACTATAGATTTGACAAACAATAAAATAGGTATTTCTCTCTCTCCTCATGATCTCTTGATTTTTATTTGCTAGATGCTGTTGTCTAAACTGTTTAGATAGTACTTTGGTAATATGGACATGATCTCATGTTAATGCACAAAATATACAATAACATTGCTTTTGGGAAATGTGTCTGGTAACTCTTGGGTGGATTCCTTTGTTAAATTGAAAATTTGATATTTGCCTTATAAATAAGATGTGCTTTAAGCCTGAATATCTTGTCCTCGTGTTGTGTGTCAAGATTGTCTGTGACGTCTGTCAAACATATTCGTTAATTTTTTTACTGATGGGCTTATAGATGACAGTTCGTCTGTGCTCATTTTTTGTCTACTCGCTGATCTTAACTTGTGATCTCTCTGTGGTTCCTTTCTTTCTTCTTATCAGCAAATCTTCTTGTTAAAAACCAAAGATATCAAAATCCAATCAAGTAATTTTCAATAATAACAGAAGTAACATGATTAATTTATTATTGAGTGCTCATCATCTACTGATTTGGTGCGGCTCTTTTGCAGTTGACATTCCTATGGAGATCTGTAAATTGATCAACATGCAGCGCTTGGTAAGATTAAAAGTTATTTGTTTTACTCTGTTTTTAACTGGTGACATGACTTGGAAAGTAGATGAAAGGAAATAATCCTTGACATACCCTATCCTTGACATACCCTATCTTAGGTGAGCAATGTGGAATTTGCATCCATTAATGAATCCAGGAAGCAAATTATTGGGTTGCAGTAGATCTATGCTGATTACACACACCTTCTGGTTTATATACTTCTTTCTGCACATTTTGTATGTGAATTGTTTTACATAGAAGATTTCGTAGGGTGGATGCGGTTGATGGTGTGTTGTGACCCCTGAGCATGCACTTCTTTAATATCTTGTCCATGTGGGGTGTGGGGGGGTGGTGTGGATCTTCCTGTTAAATTTCTTACTGATACAAAACTGGATTAATTACACACTTCAGCCTGAGTCTTTGACTGTAATACAAATTTTGATTTCGAAAAAGTTAAAAAAACTGCAATTCAGTGTTCAGTCCCATCTTCTTATGCAGCAACTTATTTTTCTCTATGCTTTCTTTTTTCTTCTTCCAGGTTTAGCCCATAATCTGATTGAGCGCCTTCCAATGAACCTTGGGAAGCTTCATTCTTTAAAAATATTCATACTTGATGGAAATCAGATTACAACCTTACCCGATGAATGTAGGTTTTCTCTCTAAGTATGAGTCACTACTATATGCTTCAATGCTTTTGTGGCAGCCTTGGAATAATCATTGAGTGAAACAGTTTATGTCTTTGTTGTTTCTAAGTTCTGATCATATTACATGATTTACTTGTGTAGTGGGTTTGCTGGTCAAGCTTGAGCGTTTATCCATATCAGACAATTTGTTAACCTGCTTGCCTGAAACAATAGGCAGTCTCCGTAATGTGAGTATGTTTGTACTTATCCATGATAACCTGTGTTTGCCCAAAGATCATTTGCCATTTGTAATGAATAATTAAAACCAGTAAATTCTTTTTGTTGAAATTGTTTCAACAGTTTTTTGCAATGAACTACTTTGCCACAACTCAAGTTTAGAGGCAGAATGTTATTTTTGTTGTGAAATCCTTATCCGGACAAAAGTGTTTAATCTTTTAGGTTAATTGAAAGGTTTTGTTGATTAAAGGAGCGAAGCTTTCTGAGGCAAAATAGCGTAATAAAAGGGTGAAAATCAGAAAAATAAATAGAAAGACAAATTGAAAAATATAATGGAGAAATTCCAATTTCCTTCAATATTCAATCATCCTCTAAGCTATCAAGAGGTTGAAATTTTTGTGGGACTTACAGTTTCCAGTCTCATAACAAACTTGGTAGCAAATTAAAAAAATCAATTTGAAATTAATATACTTTTAAAGACGAGAAAGCCTACTTCAAATGAACTGAAATTAGAAAAAAAACAATCAATTTGTAAAAGACAATAAATAGTAAATTACTAAATTTTGAATTTACTAAAAATTGCAAATGTTGGAAAATTAATGGAGAGATGCTCTTACATTAATCACCCAATCACCCCTCTTTAGAGCTGGTCACCCTCGAGATAATGTGTTGGAATAAGGAGAAAGACATGGTCAAGAGCTTGGAGAAAAATAACTCTAGAAAAATTTCGATGATTGTTTCAATCTCGAGGTAGGTACTTCTTCTCAGGTCTCAACAGTTTGCACAAGTTCGACACATGAAGGACCAATAGCATCTTAAAGCTCCCCCATAATTGAGGAAACACTCACAAAGACTGCACAAGGGTCTTCATAAGGTAGGAAACTGAGCATCTCGTCTTCTTCGAAAAGAATGTGGGCATGATCTTTTGAACTCACATACTCTCATCAAAGTTGCTTACTCCTTCACAGGATTGACTTAGTGATTATGGCAGTCTTATTTACTTTGTAGGGTTGGGTGTTTCACCTTCACTCTTTCAAAAGAATTTTCTTTGAAAATCTGTTTGCTAATTGGGATGATCTTGTATCGGGCCTTAATGCTTTTAAGGTTAGTAATTCTACGTAATATTCAGAAATAAATTTCACCTTTCAAAAAATATTAAATTCTCATCAAAACTGCTTACTCCTCCACGGGCTATCCTCTTCATTTATATTTCTTTAGAATTATGTATCTAGCAATGTTTATGTTTTGTTGGCACTAGGATGACTCCTAGGCTTGGAATTTTTTTTTTTTTTTGGAAGGCAAGCTATCTCCGAACCTTATCATTAAATCAAAAGTTTTCCAAACATTTCCTAGCATTCAGTAAATGTTTGCTTACATATTTCGTTCATATTATACATGTATTTGCGCTAACTTGGAACTAAAGACTCGTATGAATCAAACACAAGAAATCAACTTAAACATCGAACATCCAAGATCCTCCTTCCAAATTTCCAACCAATCCTCTGGAACCATAAAGTCACCAACCATAAACCAACAACCATGACCTTTTTATTGAGTAACAACCCAGACAAAAGAGTTGAAAGTTGAAACCCTTATTTGAACCATTATATGTAAAAGAAGGGTCACGTCTGGATGCTAACATCACCTAGGTGTTGCCTCTGACAATAAATAGATATATAAATATGTGAATAAATAAAGTACAATTGGCATACAAGCTAAGCAAGGAAAGCAAAAAATTTGCTTGAGTTTGAGGGGGAGCATAAGAGGTTATGTTTATATCATGGGTACTAGTATAAGTTTTAGGGGGTGTAAATAAAACCTTCTCCTTTTCTATAAACAAAAACCCCAATATGCGAATCTCTCTAAAGTTGAAGATTCTTATTCTCTTGATTGACTACCTTGGCTTGCTTTGGACGACATAGAGAAAAGTTTGATTCGTCTCCTCAAAATTTGATGATTGCTATACTAAACTAAAAGCTAAACTAGAACTGCGATAAACCCTAAATAAGATAAATAAAATAACATAAATTTCATTCAATCAATCACTACCTACTATGTTCAACTTTATGCCTTATTCATAAGCTTAGTGGCTTTCTTGGCAAGCAATCTTGGCAAGCAATCTAATTCGAACGCTACTTTGACTGATGCCTTAACTAATGTGGGCTTTATTATATGTAGCCCAATTACAAATAACTACTATTTAATTACCCGCTTACATCACCCTTCCCAATTGCAACCAAGGAATTGAGCTCGCCTACATTGGGGGTAGTTGTTCCGATCCTTCATGTTTATCAATCTCATCAGTCAACAATGCGGACTTCGCTTTGGGACAACTGTTCTGAACATGCCAAGTTGATCACATCCAAAGCATTTAAGTGACATATCAGATAGGCCACTGCGGAAAGACTTCTTCTCTGAATGGTCCTGTAAATGGAGCTTAGTCTCTGTGAGCTTGGCCATGTTTTCAGTTGCTAAAAGGGTGTCAAATTCTTCCAAAGCTAACACTGGTTGATCCTCTCATCCAATCCGTGGTAGAAACAAAAAGTTGTCTATCCTTCTGGTTCTTGAGGCTTCGCTCGCATACCAAAAGTCTTGAATATGATTGCATATTCATTAACCATGTGCCCATTCTGTGTGACTCCCGTCAATCGACTGAAAAGGTCTTGCTCATAATCCAAAGGAACAAAAGTAGTATGCATCAATGCACACAAATCATCCCATTTTTTCACGGGGGTAAACGCATGGTTGTTTGACGAGCACACTCTTCTTGTTACCAAAGATTCGCAGTACCCCAGTTTGGTAGCCACTAGCTGAACTGCCTTCGGACCTCGCATATTCTTAACCTCGCATATTCTTAAAGTCAAGGATGCGTTCAATTTCCATGGACCAATCAACAAAGGCATCTCCAAGTTCCACGTTATCATAGGAAGGCACATCCAACTTCAAACTTGTATCATCCCGCCTTTCCATGACAACTATCAACTGTGGTAATTGATCGTTTTCAACAAAGTTACCACTGCCATAAGTTTGATCTCCTAAATTAGGGGGTGAAAAGGCAGATGTATTTTTCTCCCAATTCCTCTACGATGAACCAAAGGAGATCGAAATTGTCCCTATCTTGAGCAGATGGCCAAGGAGGATGAGGCTCTCTTGCTGATCTTCTACCCACTATCTGACATGCTTTATGAAAATTCAATCGGGTCTACAAGAGATAACTGTGAGGTATATCAAACCATATTGGCACCTCGCTTTTAGATCCAGTTTGATTAATCTGAGCAAGATTAAGGTATTTTAGTGGTAAATTGTAGTAATTGGGAAGTTGGTAGTGTGGAAGGAAATTAGGGTCCAACCAACTGCCGGAGGTATGGTGAAACAACTTGACCGAATGCTTGGCTTGGGTTATTTGGGATTGGGAGAGTATACTGATTCAAGGTTAGGGTTCTAGGGTGAGGACGAGGTGAAGGAAGGGTAAGGATGTTGTTGGGGTAGGGGACCTCCCAAAATTGCGGGAAGGGCAGAGGGAGTTTGAGACGGTGTGAGGAGGATGGGGGTGGGGGTGTGGGCGTGGGCTGGAGGTGGTTGATGGGTGGCAAGGGGAGGAGGGGTGGTCGATGAAGGGTGTCAACCCTGCTGGAGGAGTGTCAGTGGCGGCAGAGTTGTGGCCAAAGGTGTCGATCGACACATGGGGGCAGATAGGTGCTCCTTGCGGGTACTCGACGATCTCCTTGTTGGTTGTTTCTCTTTGCGAAATCCCCTATTGTGATTTCTTCACTTCCTCTTTACTGTCTCAGCGATTTCCTTTTGAAACCATCGTTGCAATCCTATCTATAATTTGTTCTGCCATTCCTATTCTCTTTGATTTTCTCTCGATCAAACATTTGTTCAATCCACGCGAATTTGTTTAGCCATTCATCCTCTCCGCAACGCCTAAGAGATCTTTTGATGTCTTCCAAGCTACGATGGCTTCAACGACCTTAGATCCCTCATCTTCTGTCATCTTCCAAGCTTTCTCTTTTACTCGTCAAATTTAGCCTGTGTCGGCATACACAATAGGAGCGCTTCGAATTGTTGATTTCTACACTAAACTAAAGGTAAAACTAGAACAACGATAAACCCTAAATAAAAAATAAAAATAAAACAACTAATTTCTTTCAGTCAATCACCACCTACCCTGTTCAAGGCCTTATTTATAAGCTTAGTAGCTTCCTTGGCAAGCAATCTAACGCTAACTCTACTTTGGCTAGTTGCCTAACTAAGATGGGTTTTATTATATCTAGCCCAATCACAAATAACTACTAATTAATTACCTGTGTACATCAAAACTTGTCATGTGCAGTCCTGTCCCCACCCCCAACACCATCCACCCATCCGCAAACTCATTTATTCTGCAGTACAAAGTAGCTTACACCACTTCGAATTGTGGAAACTTATTGTTCATTGAATCCTTTCTAGAGGACATTTCATTCATTAACTTCAATTTTCTTTGAAATGAGAAAAAAATGACAAATAATAACTAGTCTCATCTCAACAGTGACACGAGTTGCTTTTGATGTGGGCTCGGGTCATGCTTTCCCTATTCTAAAGTGAGACGAGTTACTTTTGATGTGGACTCGGGCCACTTTTTTTTTCCTTCACTTTTTCCCCTATTCCAAAATGGTCCAGAGTTCTTTATTATATCCAATTATGTTTTAGTTTAAAGAACTTCCTTTGGAGATTTAAAGCTTTTGGGGTTTACACTTTACATTGCAAACCTTTTTTTTTCATTTATACCGTAGATAATAAATGCGGATAATAAACCATTTGCGGTCCAGGACTGATTTAAGATTAAGAGGATTAATTGGATTTAATCGGTCAACTTTTTCAAAGTAGTGTAATCATATTATAATCATTTAAGAGCAACAAAAGTCATATTAAGAGCAGCAAAAGTCATATTATGGAGAAAATATGTAATCATGTCCAAAACATTACATATTATAGAGCAACAACCACTACCATCCAACAGGACGACAACCACCACTCAACAGAGCAATCTCGATTTATCAGTGATTTGTCACCGATTTTTTGGTGACTCACCGATTAATCGGCGACTCACCGGTTTCTCACTGATTAATCGGTGATCACTATATCCAACCACTAAATATCTAGTTCGGATTGATCTACCCCCTATTTACACTAAATCTTCGATTAATCGCCGCATAAATAATTTTTATCAATATACTAGATAATAACAAGATCAACATTCAAATGACCCTCAAGATTCCTCATGGATTACTACTAATGAAGACTTAAATCTCGCAAAAAGCATTGACGAAAAGGATTAGTGGTTGACGTCCATTCCCATTGAACATACTCTTTTATAAACATCTTTGTGGTGAATTTATTTCAAACAAGGCTCTTTCCTCCAAACAATGCTTAACTAGAAAGATTTTGTGAGGAAGGGAGTTCAACAATTCGTCATTGTCGGACCATTGCCATTCATCACTTCGTATACGTTGATAAGGAATATGGTTTCACGTGTTCATCTTGGCTTCAATGAGAAAACTTCTATTGTGAGGATCATCTAAGCGCGAGAACTTAGTAATCTTACCTTTATCCTCCCATTACA
Organism: Berberis thunbergii; assembly: GCA_003290165.1. NCBI lineage: Eukaryota > Viridiplantae > Streptophyta > Magnoliopsida > Ranunculales > Berberidaceae > Berberis > Berberis thunbergii. The sequence goes on along the minus strand of QNQO01004916.1, from coordinate 27,041 downwards.
AGCTAAATAATTGAGGAAATTGATCTTTAGACTCAAAACTCCAATCAAGACGTTGTGCCAAAATTGAAGTTACTAATACCAACAAAGACGACCCCCTTCAAAAGTTCCTATCTAAGGTTGTATAAACGCCTCCAAAGTTTTCCTCGTATGAAATCCTTGGATGTGTGGGGTTTCCATTTATGGTAACCTCATTCATATTTTGTCTAAATAATCCTTATGCTTTCTTGCTATTTTTTCAAAGAAATTTGGCATAAATGTTTCTCTGAATTTAGGGTGTTAATACCCAACTTCCCTTACCATGGGCCGAACTTTGGGTCTCCTTCAAAGCTGATAGTTTGCAGCATACCCATGTAGGTTTCTATATCTTGGAAATGTTGTTGCATGCATTCATTTGGATTGTGTGGTGAGAAAGAAACAATGGTGTTTCTAGGAAGGTTCAAAATCAATGGACAACATGTAGATAAGTAACCGTATGGCTTTGGGGAGTTAATTAGGGAAGGGGGGTGTTAAGATTCTACCTTATCATCTTGTATGCTTGATTGGGGGACATTGTATGTATATAGATTCTCATAATGCATTTTTGGTATCTATGGCTTGGCCTAAAAAAAATAATCATTCTCGATGAAGTCGGTTGATTAGGATAATTTGTTTTATCATTAGGATTTTCATAGTTGCTTGTAACCAAAGGTTTTTTTCACCCCTACTTTTTTTTCCTATTAATACATATACTTAATTTTACAAATAAAAAAACCTCAAAACCACTTGATTTTACAAATAAAAAAACCTCAAAACCGCGTGAGTTTCTGCCCATGTTCCACAAAGTCACTTGTCTAAAAATGTGGCATTCATAGTTTTGAATGATTTTATTCTCAATCCACCCATCTGAGCTATGAACTTAGATTTATTGGAATCGACACAAATAAATTTCTAGCTAGGGCTTTCGTTTTGATCAACAAAAAAGATAAAAGTTAGGAAAGAGAAAAAATTGAAAGCGAATGTGAAATAGGCACTTTTGATGAGTCATTTTACTAACCTATTATGAGAAATTTGGTTTTTCACGTTGATAATTGTCGTTCAAGGATCTCAGAAATCAAATTCCAAATTTGCATATGAAGGAAGGCTAAGTCTAGGTTGTTTGGGCATGAGGCGGGATGAGGCACTTATAGTTGCCTCAGAGCCCCAAGAGTCATGGAGTCAGGGCCCAACTGCTACAGAGTCATAATAAGAAAAATATTATTGGGTTTTGTGATTCCGTTATTCCCTTCAATCTAAAAGGGTAGATTTGATATTTTTCATGTATTTTGTATTTAAAAAAAATGTAACATTGGCAGATTTTATTTCCCAAACGAGGCACTGTGGAGGCGAAGCACATTTTGAGGCATTTTAAGGCTGAGGTGAATTGTGTTTTAACAACCAAACAACATCGGGCCAAGATAAATAGATGGAAATGACCCAACCCGACATCCGAACTCATTTGTCCATATATAGATTCTCATGATGTATACTTTTGTTGCTTGTAACCAAAGATTTTTTACCCTCTGGTCGATTGTTTTTCCTATTAATATATGTACTTGATTTTACAAATAAAAAACATCAAAACCACATGTGTTCCTGCTCATGTCCCACAAAGTCATTTGTCTAAAAGTATGGCATTCATAGTTTTGAATGATTTTATTCTCAATCCACGCATCTGAATTATGGAGCTTAAAGGAATTTCTTAGATTCATTAGAATCGATACTATGAAAATTTCAGCTAGGGCACGAAAGACCTAAAAGTGAGTAAAGAGAAAAATTGAAAGGGAATGTGAAATAGGTACTTTTGATGGGAGTCATTTTACTAACCCTTTGTGAGAAATTTGATTTTTCACGTAGATAATTGTCGTTCAAGGATCTCACAAATCAAATTCTAATTTTGCATATGAAGGAAGGCTAAGTCTAGGTTGTTTGGGGCACGTGGCGGGTTGAGGCGCTTATAGTTGCCTCAGAGCCCCAATAGTCATGAAGGAGTCGGGGCACAACTGTGACGGAGTTGTAATAAAAAAAAAAAATTTAGGTTTTGTGATTCTGCTATTCCCTTCAATCTAAAGTGGTAGATTTCATATTTTTTCATGTATTTTGTATTAAAAAAATGTAACATTGGCAAACTTTATTCCATAACGAGGCATTGCGGAGGCGAAGCACATTTTGAGGCATTTTAAGGCTGAGGTGAAATGTTTTTTAACAAACAACCAAACAACATTGGGCCAAGAGGAATAGATGGAAATGACCCAACCCGACATCCAAACACATTTTTCCGTACATAGATTCTCATTAGGTATACTTTTGTTGCTTGTAATCAAAGTTTATTTTTTACCTTCTGGTTGTTTGTTTTTCCTATTAATACATATACTTTGATTTTACAGATAAAAAAAACCACAAAACCACGTGTGTTCCTGCCAATGTCCCACAAAGTCACTTGTCTATAAGGGTCACATTCATAGTTTTGAATGATTTTATTCTCAATCCACCCATCCGAGCTATAGAACTTTATGGAATTTCTTAGGTTCGTTGGAATTGATACAGATGAAATTTATAGCTAGGGCTTCCATTTTGATCAATGAAAGAGCTAAAAGTGAGCAAAGAGAAAAAATTGAAAGGGAATGTGAAATAGGCACTTTTGATGGTAGTCATTTACTAACTTTTTGTGAAAAATTTGGTTTTTCACGTATATAATTGTCGTTCAAGGATCTCAGAATTCAAAAGGCAATTTTGCATGTAAAGGAAGGTTAAGTCTAGGTTGTTTGAGGCACAAGAAGCGCCTTAGAGCCCCAAGAGTCATGAAGGAGTTAGGGCACAACTGCGAAGGAGTCTTAATAAATAAAAAAAGTTTTATGATTCCGTTATTTCCTTCAATCTAAAGGGGTAGATTTCATATTTTTTCGTGTATTTTGTATTTAAAAATAGGTAACACTGGCGGCAGAGGCGGACCCGGAATTTAGTCGAGGGAGAGCAAAATGAAAAATACTTATTAGTTGATAATAATAGTTATCAATGGTAAAACCAATTTTTTTTCTACCTAAGGTAGTAACTAATAAAAAAATACAACTATAAAAATACATTGCATATACCCAAGGATGCACGGACTCGGACACGGATACGACTCGACGACTCGGCAATTTTCAAAAAAATAGGACTGGGCGACACGGTCAAACTTAATTTTTTAATATATTTTTTGTAACTCATAAGAAGAACATAAAATCATAAATAAATTAATAATACTATTAAACAATTCAAACATATCAATAAAACATTCAAATTCATTCATTCAAATTTACAAATACATCATAAAGTCAAGCTCAACTGCTAAAGTCATACTCATAATATACCAAATTGGATCCAGTGTAGTCCAATTTTAAGCTAAAATAAGGTCACTATCGATATCCTTAGCAATGAGTAAATGAACATAATAACTAGAATATATAACTAATATCGCAAAATAATTAGGATAAGTATTTAGGTGAAGCTAATTTTTTTTTTGAAATTTGTGAACGTAATATGATCATAATACAATTTCATAGAAAAAATAGTTTATATAAGGCTCAAGTTTTATACGAGTTGGCTAATGATATTTATTTTCATTGAATTCTATAGTTATTATTTTAGATATTAATTTTAAATATTTTTTTGTTGAAGGTTTTATTCCACTTGTGAAAAACAATTCATTTCTTTATTAACAATATTTGCAATTACTAATAAAATTGCATTGAAAATAAAATAAAAATGCACTCGAAGAGTATCGAACTCGGGTCTTTTACTAAAAATGATAAACCTCCAACCACTACAACAACAAAGACGCATTCAAACATTAGTATAAACAATTGTCATATTGTATTCTACATTATATAATCAATTTTTTAAAGATTAAATTATACTAAAAATATTTTAAAAATTGAGGGAGGGCAGCTACCCCCCTCGCCCCTTAGTAGGTCCGCCCATGACTGGCGGACTTTATTTCCCAAACTAGGCACTGTGGAAGCGAAGTGCATTTTAAGGCTGAGGCGAAATGTTTTTTAACAAACAACCAAACAATATAGGGTCAAGAGAAATAGATGGAAATGATTCAATCCGACATCCAAACACATTTGGGTGAGCATGCATGTTCGCTCCTGCCCTAGCCTGCAATTAGCTCTTGAGGTTAATCTGGAACCCTGAAAACCCTCCCAAACACCTTATGGATGGTTTTCAGTGCTTCCATCTTGATAAAAATTCTTGTCAATAAAGAAGATTGTATCCTCTGCAAATTCCTAATGGGAGACATAAACCATTGATTTCCATTAAAAAAGGTTGTTTCTTTGAATTTTTGTTCATTCTTCGTTGCTGCCACTGATGATTTACATATTCTCAATATCTGGATTTCATCCACGGCTCCTTCATCTAGCCTGCAATTCAAAGTTAAGAGCTAGGAAAGAACCCATCCTATGACCACAAAGCTCATAACGACATGAGCATCAATTCCATTGCCCTCAGTGTAGAGCTTCACTTCATCGTTCTTCCATGAAAAATAAGTACGCTGTACTTACTCCTTGATTGCCCGATTAAAAACTAAGGAAGTAGGTGTCACCCCCGAAATTGTGTTCTTCATGTTGGGAATGATTTGGAATTGAGAACAACTAGAGATATTTTGGTGAGCAATGTAAATTATGAAGCGTGTATTCTGCGACGGAGCATTTTGACACAAGGCTACTCATTTGTATGGCAAAGTTTTCTCAAGACATTTGGAGGAATTTTTTGAACCTTTTGGGTGCTTTGGACACTCCTTAAGCAGTTATTGGAGCTTTCAGGCCTTGGAAGTCCAATCTGGAGGTGTACTGAAAAGAATATTGTCCTTTTCAGTTCCTTTGATGGAAGCAAGACGATTTCCAAGAAATAAATGAAAGAATCAAGGAGGTCTCTAGCTGAATTGGGGTATTGATGATCTGTTCATCAAATGTGTACAGTCATTACTTTTGAACAATTCAGTTGTGAGCTGTTGTGAATTGGACACAAGCATTCTTTCCTCGTATGACCCTTGTAATTCCTGAAACTCAATGAAATTTTACTTTTCCATGAGATGACATGATATATGGAATCATGATAAATGGCAGTTCTGCAGAAAGTGCTTCAATAATTCTGGTATGTTTGATCCAAAAAAAAAGTTATTCAGTCATTTACTCTAATTCAAAGTTCTATGGATTTAAAACTTTGGATGCCACTTTTGTTCACAAAATCAAAAAGTTTCTACAATCACATTTCTGAGGATTCAATTATCAGTTTTATTATGCTCCTATTTCTTGTTTGTTTCTGGTACGTGTCTTAGTTTCAGTCTTGTCTTTCAAAATATTGTAATATACATGCAATTGCACAAACTTTGAATTAAATGTTACATTGAGGAACCTAATATGCCTTATTTGATCTTGCAGTTAATGTTGTTAAATGTGTCAAATAATAAGTTGAATTCTCTTCCAGAATCAATAGGGAGTTGCTATTCTTTGGAAGAATTACAAGCAAATGGTATCACATTCATCTTAGTGTTATTTCTATTTCCTCATCTAACTTTTGTATGCTTATACCTTTTGTGTGTGTTAAGCTGTTAAGCACCACCTTACAAAATCATAGACGAGTACATTAACACATCTGAAAAAGGATTTCCGTTTAGATATTTATATGCTAGATCACTTGTTCCAAAGGTCACCACACTGTCTAACACATTCTTATTAGCACAAGGCATTCGACCACTTGAATTTTAATATCATGTTACTGCATTCCACAGGAGGTATGAGTCATCATTTGAAAGAAAATTAATGCATGCATGTAAAATCACTTTTCACAATATATTTATATGAATCAAATTTGACCAAAATACATCGATCAAAATAGATAAATTAATAAATAAAATTGACCAAATACTCATATTTTTGTAAAAACTGTGAACTACCCACACACAGTTATGGTAAGCGTCATGTTAAAAAGATAGTTCTTGACTTTATATAACTTTTAAATCAAATGCTTAAGCATGTTTGCTACCTATAAACTTTGATTATTTTGGTAAAGTATTTGTACAAATTGCAGTTTGTTTCTTTTTTATGCTTTTGACTTCTAAAGTTGTTTGAGTTTGAATTATTTAAATAAATTAATTACCTGTAATTAGATTGTTTCAAGATTCACATTTTTTGGGGGGTTGTTTACATTTTGGGTACACATAATTTAGGTGTTATTTCAAATTGGGTATGAAAGTTTTGCATAATTACACATTGGGTATGAAATTTGATCTTGACCGTTTGTTCAACAATGCCGACCAAGGTCAACCGTCCCACATTCAAATGCCCCCTCATGTGGCTTGCAAGATGCATCAAAGTGAAATTATAGTAAAAATATAGGTATTCATAATGCAAAAAGGTGACAACTTGTTAGTGGTAACGAGGGATGTCTAGAGAAACCAAGAATGGGTATTTAAAAGTCCTGTATTTTTTTGCTTGACAAAACCTCTGTAGACTTTTTTTGTTTTTTTTCTCCAATAGATATGAAAAAATTATATTCATTAAAGAGCATGGCAGTAAGAAAGTCATTGTGCTACCCAAAGTTAAAAATCATTCACTCTTAGTTCTTTACAATATCAGCCTAATCATACATTCAAGAAGATATAGGAATATTTTTAAAAATACCCCACATATACCTCCCCTATCCACCAAAGAACTTTGGTTTTTATGACTAATTGTTGAATTCTTTCGTGAAAAACACGATTGTTGCTTTCTTTCCAAAGGGACCGCAACATTGCATTCACCAGTTTACCTCCCCATACCCATATGCAAAACTGACCTACTCAAAACCCATCCAAAACTTATGCATTTAGTATGCTTTCCTCCCTTTTTCTCCTTTCTGATTCTGTATCTTGTTCCATTTGATTGGGGTTCTCTCTGTAGAGATTAGAGAACATTCCTTCTAAATCATTGTAGGACTTTAATGGTGACGAGAACAGTTCATAGAGAGACAACATTGAACGTCTTTCAGTGAAGAAGAAAGGTAAATATTTTATTTTCATCTTCACTAGAAAATCACCCATTCTCGGTTTCTCTAGAGGAAAATATTCATCCATGATCAAGTACATCCTCTTGGTGAATTGCAGCACTTTTGAACATCCAGGAAAAAACGTTGAATTACAGTACTGTAACTAAATTGCATATATGCTACCAACTAACCAAGCACCATAAGGACCAGGCAGAGATTAAGGTCTACCAAATTCGCATCAAATTAAAAAATCAAATATACCGTTAACAAACAAAAATTTCGTTGCAAGTTACAACAAAAAAAGCACATTCTATAGTCATGCGACTAAATAAATCTAACTCCTGTCAAAGCCATAATCTCAAGTATCAATCTCAAATTCTATAAACTATAGAAGACGCCACCAAAATAAAGGCCAAAACATTCTTGACGTGCTGAGGGGCTTGCCATGTGCATAGACAGTTGGACCTGGATAAGTAGGTGGCTTTATTCTCTCCCACTCTCTAGAGACCGCCTTAAGGTCTTTTTACCTCCTGGCCTCACATATATCAAGTTTCCTTAGTTTTCTGCTTGTTTTGGTGATTGGATTACCATTCCTTGGCTTGGATTAATGTCCAAGTCATTTTGTTCTCCCAGTCAATTTAACTGACTTCTGTCCACAAAAACTGTCATCAGTTGAAAGATCGGACAGCTGTTTTTTTGAACAATATCTCAAGTAACTAGATCAGCATAAAGTGGAGTTATTTGATCTTATTCCAAACATACATATAGGTATTTATATGTATCTATGTTTTTTATATTTATTTTAGTAATTTTCTCAAGGTTCATGAGGAAGTTTCTCAAGACTGCAATGTGTATCTTACTACTTTTCCATGTTTTAACTTGGGAAGTTTGTGGCGTGTGGCGCTCCATACTAGCATCACGCCTTATGACTGCCTAGGCGAGCCTAGGTCTCAAGGTTGGGGCACCCCAGAAAAATATGCCGGCTACCCTCTAAAAAGGATTTAATGTGTTATAATGCCTAAAATCCCAATAAATCTAGCACACACTGAACTAATTAAGCTCATACGATCATATCTTGATTATATATCAGACTATTCACATCAAGTCACCAAGTCTAGTAATCACATGAGGCTGTCTCAATATATTGTATGCCAAACTTCCATTACTCTCCCCTAACCTCAAACCTCAACATTCTCTCTGAAAGCGGCATGCCTTCCTCAATTTTCATCCTTCTGTCCAGGTTGTCTTCATACTTGTGTAAGCGAAAACATTAGATATCTGGAAGGAGAGGAACATACTGCTCAAAATCTCAAAGAAGGGAAGAAAAAAAGAAGTGAGAAGAAGATAATGAACTTTGTGATTCATTGAGCACAACCACAAAAGTAGCGAGGCGGTCGAATCAGCATTATAGGCAATATGCATTCAAGGTGATAGTCTAGGCTAGCCTACACCTAGGATCTCATCACCTTTGCATCTCTGTGTTAGGCGAAGTGGCCAAGTTTCGCCTCACACCTAAGCAACCATCTAGACTACCTTTTGATAGCACAGGTTTAAACCATAAAGTTATTCTTCTTATATTTCTCTGAAATATCTAGAATTCATTTCCATATGTTGGATGCAGTCAGTACCTTCATAATGTATTGTCCTTTCTGTCCTCTGGAGACTTAATCTTCTAATTTGCACTTGCAGGCAACTCTATTGACGGCATACCTTCTTCATTTTGCAACCTGGTTCACCTGAAGTCCTTATGCTTGGATAAAAATAACATTAAGCAGGTATAACCTTCAAATCTTAATTAAAGGTAATATTCATGTTTGTTTTGTACAAACATTATATCAGAGAAAACAAGATTACTTTGAGAACTCTCTGCAAAAAACAGTTTACTGTGAATTGGTGGAGAAATTCTATCTACCCATGTTTGGACACTCGGACACTCCAATGCACTTCACATATATATCTTCAGAAAGTTCCTATAATTTATACGTGTTTTCAGTATATTAAAGCTAGTTATAATAGCAATATTGATAAAAAAAAATTCAATAATATCTCAACGCATAAGCTTTTCCATGGTTGGGCTGTTTTCAGTCTTCCTGTCTGGAACAAGGAACCTGTCTTGGACACCAACACACGATCCCTATCATTGTTACAAAGCTACATAAGTGATGTTTAATCATTTTTCGTACAGATACCTCAAAATTTATTGAAGGATTGCAAAGCTCTACAGAATATTTCTCTCCATGACAACCCCATTTCAATGGATCAGTTCCAAGAGGCAAGTTTCATTCCCTTTACAGTACTTGAGCCATAATATAGACCCATTCACTGTTTTTTTTGGAAGTTAATTCTAGTTATCAGTTTTTTGTTGCATCAAGAGACTGATGTTAATCTAAGCACTCTTGTAGATGGAAGGATTCCAGGAATTCGAAGCAAGAAGGAAAAAAAAGTTCGATAAGCAGATTGATTCAAATGTAATGATAAGTTCTAAAGGCCTTGATGAAGGTGTTGATTTATGAAATTTGTGGAGGCATGTCTTGAATAGGTTAAGTATGCATCATTTTTATTTGTTTGCTATTTCCTGCATTGAACTAGTAAAGTAAAAGCAAGTAGATCTTATTGAGAGGAGAAGATCTAGGAATGAACCAGACCACTTGATATTGAGTGGATTTAATGTGGATTCATCGGGTAACTGGTAGGAGTGGCGACATATTTATCGTGGTATAGCAATTGTTGCATCGTCTGAACCACTTCATTAGTGTTTGTCTGCAGACTTTTTAGCTTACTCAGTGAAAGTGGATATTTATGTAGTATGATTTTCCTTTGTTAGTAAAAAGTTGTTTAAAACGGGCTATTAGCAACACTTACGTGTACTTGGAATTAGAGCTTGCCAAAAGAAAAGAGAGAGACTTAGGCCCTTTAAATAGAACTTTACAAGATGTTGCTGCCAACCTTTGAACGTTTAATCTAGGGGTGGGCATTTCGGACTGAAAATTCGGACTGAACCGACAACCGGACCGATCGGGTTGGTTCGGATCAATTTTTTATTAATTATAAAATTTTCTGTTTTAAAACCCGGCCCGGCCTGAAGTTTTTGGTCCGGTCATCGGTTAACCTTTTTGAAACCCGTCGGGTAACCGGTCAGGCCCAGGTTAAATAGTTAAAAAGTAAAACCCTAAAAAACATTTACAATTACTTTGGGCTGGGCAGTTAAAAAGTCAATTAAATAGTTAAATAGTTAAAAAATCAATTCATGGCCTGTTCACTTTGGGCTTTATCAAATTTAGCACTTTGGGCTTTATAAATTTCAGCACTTTAGGCTGAACTTCAATTTGGACTTTGTGCTTAGGACTGAGACCGGCCCGGAATTCGGTTAACCGGGACCTCGGTTAACCAGTCAACTCGGTCCGGTTTCGGGCCTCATAATTACAGGCTTAAGTTTTTCGGGCCGGTTTTTGGTTTTTACTTTTCGGGCCAGTTACCTGAACCTGCCCAGCCCTAGTTTAATCCACTAAGCCTTATTTGGTGGGCGACATCATCTGTTCAGACTGATTACAGGTATCTGGAGAGAATTAAGATAACACTGACATTAACTATTAAGTAAATTGCCAATTCTGATTTGTGAGACTGATAATATTGCTAATTGATTCCTTTCAAAGAAAGCTACGTTCAGGATGGGGATTTGTGTTTATGCCATCACCAAGAAACAATTTAGGTATATTTGGTTGCAGAGAATTGGATTTGTAAACAAAAGGGAAAGAACTGGCAGGCAGGGGGGAAAGGGGAGAGGCAAGGAGAGAGAAGAGGAAGGAAGAAGCGAGGGTAAAGATGGTCATCCAATTTCCGTTTAGTGGGTATATATTCTTTGGCCCTACACAAACCATTCAATTCCCATAACGAGAAACCTTAGAATTCAAGCCCCATGTGAGATTACAAAGGCACTGCATAATCCCTACTTCCACTCCTGATAATTGAATTCTCTGTGACAAAAAAAAAAATAACCTTGAGATATTGGGACGCATTCTTGTCCCTTGGTTGGGATGTTCCATATTCTTTTAACGAATGAAAATGGAGATGTGAAACATGATGGGGATTTCAAATAGTTGAGTACAAATGACATTACCGACAATTAGCTGATTTGAAGTGTAAAGATAATGTGTATTTATTTTATTTTCTCTGAATTAATGTTTCATCATGCAGTCTGACTATTTACAATTCTCTCAGGGGACGGAAATGAAGGACTCAGACGAAGTCACTAATCTGGTTAGGAGTATGGGTTGTATAGTGTACAAGTTATATCTTCTCTGATCCCTCACTTGATGGAGCTGCGTTTGCAGTTTTAGTTCTTTTATGCATTTCATTGTACAGGGCATAAGGGGCATGATGAATTGATGTCGTCCTCACCTAAATAAAATTTTATAGTCGAACTGGCAATCTACTATTATATACTGTTCATTAGATCATCAATACAACATGTTTTTAACTGTTCCGTAGAAATAGAATCTGCTGCCATGGATGATTATCTGAGAGTTGCAGATTAAACTACAGAGTGGAATGTAAGTGAATTGAATTACAAGATATAAGAATGAAAACAGAGAAGAGGTACCTGTAATTTCCTGTCTTTATAACTTGCTTAGCTGCTGCATTTTGTTGATTTGTATTATATTTTCTTTAATTTAGTTAGTCTGTATCGTCCCCATATTGTGAGCTTCCTAATATGTTGTGATTGATACCGGTTTTCAGGTGTGATTCGCGTGGATATATATTAATTGAGTTTAAACCAACAACAAATATAGAGATTTTAAAAACAAAAATTGGTAGAATGAATCATGTAATGGATTGGTTTGGTACTTCTTATACAATGAAATTGTAAAGAATAAAAAATAAAATAAATAAAATGTGAATTGGGTTATGAGAGTAATGTATTCATGATGTCCGATGCCCCTGATGATGCCATTAGAAGTCCCACAGCAGCTACAAACGTCAACAACATGCTCACAAGCAGCACATATGATCTAGCTGTTGATCTCTTGTACTCTCCAAAAAGAACAATGCCCCAGAAGGTGCGAACCAGTGGAAGTGCCTGACCCCCCAAAAAGAAAAATTAGAATGGTTATTTGGCTGGAGAACTCAAATTACATTTCTATATGGATTTAGAAATTAGATAGAAAGAGTGGCATTGGTGTGGCCAAAAGATCATGCATTTACCTGAACTGCATCCGCAGCTGCATATCCTGCAGCTACACCTCCCATGAACTGGAGACCATTTCCAAGCCCGCCCAGTTTCTTCCATTCCATTCCAATCTTTCTGGTAAGCCTTGATAGAAGACCGGGATAAGCCAAATACAGGAAGCTGATGTTTAAGGATGAAAGCAATGATGAAACAGGACACTGAGAAGGAAGTAGAAAGCATACAGTGTACGTACACAACTAAATTAGGAACCCCTTCTTTCAACATGTACCATTGGTCGTTTGTTGCTAGGTTGAAGGCAGGTGAAAAAATTGAAAAGCAATTACCAACCCAATTAATGTCTTCTTTCCAAGCACCTACCAATCTTATCAACACTGCATATTAGCAGACTCTTATTGTCATGCCCAAAAGAAAACAAGAGATCATGCAACCATAACTGCAGAGTCTGTATAGGCTTACATATTATGATTTATGACTCTACACCAAGGAGCTTTAGAGAACACCATGAAACTGTTAACCTTAATAGCTCTTTTGTTCCCCCCCCCCCTTGTCAAACTTTAAATTTTCTGTGGATCTGAAAATGGCCAGGTTGGTTTGGAGCATAAGTTGTATTGTGGATTCTATACAAGCGTTAAGGACAGGGAATATCATAAGAATAGAACACAACACCCAGTAGTATTTTGAATCCATAAATGCATGAGAAAAAAGATCAAAGGTGCTAGAGTTTTGCATTGATGAACATGACGATTCATAAACATGCACATCTATTCTATATTATATTACTAGAAGATGCAAAAATAATACCCCGATCCATCATTGTATTTATGTGACAACACTCTGAGGGTGTGTTTGGTTGCATGAAATCCTATGTCATGGGAATCTATGAGGGGACTCCTACATTTTAGGCTAAATTGATATATCACTCCACACCCACCATTTGATTTTGTGATCAATGGCGGGAATGAAAGTCCCATGAACATCAATCCAAAAGGGATGTATGGTTTTCCTAAAATTTGACATGACATAATTTTGATAGAATTAGAACTGGGTTATTTGTTTACCTGAAAGTGGAAGCTCAAGATTCTCCTCATGGATTCCATTAATGAATAAGCGAATCTCTCTGTGTTCTCACCTGAAAGTCTCTTTGGATTCCTGGAAGCTAGGGGTGGGCAAGGGATGGGATGGACCTCATCCCTATCCCATTTCCTTTGTTCGGGACGGGATGAACATATTCCAATAAAGAATAACAAAACAAAATTCATCTCATATTAGTCCTAATTGTATCTTGTATGAATGATATAAGTTTTCAAGTTGTCTTAATATATGTTCAAAAATAAAAAATATTGTCATTGATCAAATTTCCAAGTATATAACTCAGTGTAAAACTAAATTAAACCATCATTTACCTTTATTTTTAACACGAATAATTGTCCTATAACCAATCTAAAATGTGAAATAACATAAATTTTCATGGGTTTTATTATTATTATTTTTTTATCCCTTAACCCCTCCCACCCCAAATGTGGCCGACTGGGTTCGACCCTATGACGTAGTGATACTATCAGCCACTGCTCAATCACTTAGCCATCACACCTTTGGCTCATGGGTTCTATTTGACCTAAAATATTCAAACTAAAATTTCTATCTAAACAAAGAATATCAAATCAGACAAGTTTTCAAATAATAGATGTTTTGATTTAATTTCAATACATCATAAAATTTCCTTTAGAAGAGTAGTTTGATTAAAATTAATAATAATAAATATTAAATAAATAAATTTGGGAGGGGACGGGATGAGAGGGATTGAAAATCTCCATCCCGATCCCATCCCACTTTAGATTAGGGCGGGACATGATCGAGATGAGTTTGATCAATCCCAAAAGGACCTGAAAAAATCGGGATGGGACGGGACCGGGACGAGATCAGGATCGCGAGATGGGATGCTCACCACTACTAGAAGCTGACTTAAATGAGTCACAGACAGAAACTTGACTGACAACTTGTTCATTTTACCCTTCCGGTTTGGACTTGGAAAAGAGGGGTGGTGGATATTGGATATCTCACCAATATTTCTCTTTAAAAAAAATAGTTTGTCTCAATGGGTGTTGCCAAAGGTGTTGGCATAGCTTCTCTCATATTTCTCACCCTTACCACATTTTCATTTAATCACTAGGGTTGTGAAAGTAACTCCTCAAACTAGAGGACTGAAGATAAAAGATTTGGGGATTTATTTTCATTTTTATTTTTTGTTGTCATTTCATTTTAAGATTAATCGAGACCATTTTTTTTATTACTGAGATGTATATTTTAAAATATACTTGGTTTTGCACCATAAGTGTTGTCTTAAGATGTGTGCTACTCATTTTGTTATTTTGAAACTCTTGAAATCAAGGTGGTTAACTTTTTGTCATCAATATGTGTATTATGATCTCGAGGGAGTTTGATTTTTTTTCTTTGGGGAGAGGGGAAGGGTATGTCAAAGTACGCTCCAGAAACCAGAGGGGGGTAGGGTGATCTTTTCACCACACTAGTCAAAGAAATTGGAATTTAGAAATAAGGCTAAACAAAATTTGGGTCTAATCGATAAACTGATTGTAATACTTCTGGTGGTGAGGGTGCAAAAGTTAAACAACCTTTTTTTTTTCCCCCTAATGAATATGCATATTTTTGAAGATTATAAGATCTCAATTGTACTCATAAGGCGTGAACATATATTGTCAGATATATGGTCGACATCACCGTCTCTGGGAACATTCATGCTAGGAATGGTTTCAGTGTGTGTAATAAAGGCATGCCAAGGTGAGACATGTTCTACACGTGGGCTAGGTGCAGTTGTGGAAAAATATAGGACAAACTCACTTGCATTTATGTAGCTAATGGGTGATAATTTGTATTTGTTCTCTGACTGATTGACAGGGAGGTAAGCCCATTAATAGTTTATGCAGGTACAACTATGTTATTAATGCGGCAAAAAATCGCCGATTAATCGTAATTTGGGATTTGACCGAACCGAACTGGGTGAAATCGGTTGGGGTTTAACGGACTCCGATAAATCGGTGAGTCACCGATTAATAGGCCCAGTCGACTCGCCAATTTATCACTATAACTTATTTTTACTGATATAACTGATATCGGTTTATTTATGACTGATGGAATACAATCTATTTTTATTGATATAACTTATATCGGTTTATTTTTGAATGATTGAATGTTAGTTTTAAAGTTTACATATTGCTATTTACTGGTAAAGTGACGTTGCTAAGTGCTAACTTGCTGTTACTTGTGCTATGTTGGTTGTTCCTAATCAAGTCTAGGTACCTGCAAAATTAAATTCAGTTGTAAATTAATAAAAATTAAATTATATATTAATATTTAAAGTAGATCGATTAAATCCAATTAATCTCCGATTAATCCCACTTAATTGTAATTCGGTCTTGAACCGCGTTGTGACCGCTTTCCGATTTAACTGCATAGAGGTACATGGCTAACCTCGAAACATGTGAACTTTTCTTTTGAGGTGATATGATGAGTTCTTTATGAAACTAGGTATACTATAATTTTGATAGTTCTAATGGTTTTCCTCATGATATTCTCAATTAAAGTGATATCATGTAATAAAGTAAGAAAAAACAAAGTAATATATATGTTCTTATGAAGAAAAAATAGGTTTTTTCTTATCTACATATTGATCTTAATATCTATAGTTTACTAAAAACTATTGTTAATAAAACTTTATATGCCTTATGAGATGAATATTGGGTTTAACATTGAGCGAGAATAATCTAATATTTTTCTAATTATTGTGTGGAGTGTCTTCCCAACCAAGAAGAACATAAATGGTATTGAATAAAAGAAGGTGACTGACAAAAATATACTCCCATGTTTTGATGCGCTATTTAGTAGCACACAACTTAATACTCTGCTTTGTGATTGTAGTATAGAATAAGTAGGGATCGTTCTAGACCGGGGATTAGAGGGCTTGTCAATTAGAATAATAATAACTAAAAGACAATTAACAACCTAATTAATTAAATAAAAGGGGATTGAATTTTCTAAATTAAACTATGAATATAACTACGAAAATTACTGTAAAGATAATAAAACTAAAGGGATGGCAAAGATGAAAAATTAGCTAAGGGTTTATCTCCACACACCAAACATATGCTTATAAATCAATCTTCAATAATCACTTGCTAACTCGTGAGAGACAATGCTCAAGACTAACTGTGACTGCACTGCATTAATCTTATTATTTTCCCAAGTTCGTTGAATTAAACTAACCGTCGCTTTCAAACTATTCTTATCATTCTATCTAAACAGGAATCACAAGTTAGACAACAATCTAAGATCATTAAGTTTTGTGGAAAATATAAACACTGACTAGGCAATTACAAGTATGATCAACATCTTGTTCTTGCCTAGGTTTTTACTTAACCTTATCAACGTTCCTTGGTATTTACTACTTGTGAGTATAGAATCATAACAATTAGGGTGAAACTCTAATATACTCTAGCCCCAGATCCTAGCATGCTTACTAAGTTGACCACCTTAACAAACATACAAAGAAAAGTTCTCTATAAAGCAGTTAAGCAAAACACAATCACTAATAGCAAGGAAGATTAAATTCAATTAATTTATAAAACACATGTTCGGGGCTTCGAATCCACCTCTAACTAAATGAAGTTTAGCTAGACATATTAATTATGTTCGAATAGCAATCCATAATCAATAATCAAACTAAAATAAGTAAAAGAGAGGTTTAGAGATGAAAACGTTGTCGCCTGATCCGTGGTGGTACTGAGTGGATTGATGTGTGTGGATAGCAGAAGATAATCCTCTTTCTCTTCGCGATCTGCTCCTTCTTTCTGCTTCACTTCGCTTCCTTCTGAATCTCTGCTTCGTCTTCGTGTGCGTGGTCGTGGCTGATGGAGGTGACTGAGATATGGGTGGTGCGAGAAAGTGATGGAGGGTCAGCAATTGCAAACGTCTGGCAGTTGTGAAGTTGCTCGATGGATTGTTGCGAGGACGAGGGATCTGTGAGGATGGGTTTGCTACAAGGAAACGATAACGAGATTGAGGGGCGGTGTTGGGCTGCGTGAGGGTAAGCGGTGATGTTGGTGATGAATATGGTGGCTAGGTTTGCGAGAGGGGGTGGTGGTCTGTTGGCTGTGATGTGAGGATGATTGATGAGGCTGTGGTTGTGATGGCGGGGCGTGGATGGATTCTGGGTGACGGCGGCTAGGATTTGGCGAGGTGACAATGGAAGCCGTGGATGGATGATGATGGGTGACGGCTTGCTGTGGTTGCAAGCGTCATTGCTCCAGGGCAGGTATCACCCCTTTTATAATTGTTTGTTTCCTTTTTTGCTTGGTTTCCTTGTTTGTGTAGTTTCCTTGTGCAACTAGTTGTCAATTTGCTTCACTTAGCTTCTATTTTAGAATCTTGTAATTGGAAACCTACAGAAACATAAAAATAGCAATTAGTATCATAATTAACAAGTAATAGCTAAAAATATATATAGAAATATGATACTAAAAAGAGCCTAATTATGCCCCTATCATGTTTTGAGGATATCCACCATAGAATTGCATGCAAAGATGGAGATTTTTGGTTATGGTATTGGAGCAATGCTCACATGTTCTGTGTTAAGAGATACCACTTGACTTATTTTGACCCCAAAGATTCATGTCCTTCTATTTCCCCTCCTCACTTCCTACCTTATTTGCTCTCCAAATCAAAACAAAATCTAAAGAGACACATCACTGGCGACATTGTTCGAGGTCATTTGACCTCAACTCTTCACTGAGGGTGACCTATGCCTTGCCCTGCGTTCAGAAAATTTTTGAAAAAAACAAACACACATTTTGTTAAATGCAAGAGCATATATGTATAGACACATGAAATTTTATTTGCACTCATTTTTAACAATCTTGAGTTCTCTCGTTGGGAGATGTGGCTTATTTTTCGGCAAACTGCATCACTTCAACCACTCATGTTTCTTTTATCAAAACAAAATTTTATTGGCATTATGCCTTGACAAAACGTGAATGCCTTTTAGGGTTGTCGGCAAAACATGTTGTAGACATCCATTTTGTTTTGTATGATCATATGTAGTGACTACTCTTCTATGGAAGTGGTGCCTCTTGGTCACTAGTGGGTGGTGGCGTGGTGCCTCTCAACAGAGGTGCATCACTTCTTGATTTTGGATTCTTTAATGTTACTTAAACATTTTTTTTTTCAAAATCAGGTTTTTTTTCTTCTTCTTCTTTTTCTTTTATCATTGTGGTTGAATTTAAGTAAAAACAGATAAAAATGTTATGTTTATTATGAAAGAAATTGTAAATTGATTGTTGCAAATGATCTCTAGTTGATTATTACAAGTGAAAAATAGTTATTGGAGGAACTTGAACTAGAAATAATCTACTTAAATAGACGTGTGTAACATTTACCTTATAAAAAGTGAACTTATTTATGTTTAGTTGACCCTAAAGCAACATACTCTCACTACTAAAACAAGAAGCAACTTCACGTCTTACTAAAATTCGGATTTGCAAAAAATCTCCATATATATTGGTATGCCTTCTATGTGGCACTACATTGAACATGCTGTGTGGTTGTCCTTGTTTGACTTGACTTTGATTTTGAAATTTACCCTGCACACAACATGGCACATTTGACCATCTCATCCAAAAATCAATTTGTTTCTTATGAGGGAAGCCAAAGCCTTTTATGGCATTTGAAATTGCACCTCGCATGCAAGACATACAATCCACAAGAGCAAATTAAAGAATTCGCCTCCCACACAAAAAATTGACTTTTTGGTGCCTCTGAATTCTATAAACCTAAACTACTCTTCACTGAGGGCGACTTACACCTTGCCTGCGTTCAGAAATTTTTTGAAAAAACAAACACACATTTTGTTAAAATGCAAGATCATATATGTATAGACACACGATATAGCAAAATGAAGTTTTATTTGCACTCACTTTTAACAATCACGAGTTCCTTCCTTCTAGAGTTCTTGTTGGGAAATGTGGCTCATGTTTTGGCAAACTGCATCACTTTAACCACTCACGTTTCTTATATCCAAACTAAATTTTATTGGCATTATGCTTTGACAAAACGTGAATGCCTTTCAGGGTTGGATAAAAACATTGTGTAGAAATGTTTGCAAAACATGCTGTAGACATCCATTTTGTTTTGTATGAACAAGTGGCTACACCTATAATTCATTTTGTCAAAATATTGAACCCGTTAAATTGTGTTCTTCATTTCTATGTTCATATTTTTTGTTTCGCGCGCCTTCTAATTCAACCTGAGACACCCCTCTCTTTGTGATTTCTACTCAAATACCGATTGAGATTGTAGCTATAGAGTCCAAAAACATTCACTTTGATAATGAAATAATTTGAGAGAAAATTAAAAGGGATATGGGAGTGAGTAAAACGAGTGGCTTTCAACAGTTGCATTAGGGAGATAAAAAAGGGACTTGGATCGAAGAAGAGGAGAGGAAGTTGGTCTAAATGGTTTGATCATATGTAGTGACTACTCTTTTGTGGAAGCGGTGCCTCTTGGTCACTAGTGAGTGGCGATGTGGCGCCTCTCTTGATCATTTTGGACTCTTTAGTGTTACTTAAACATTTGGTCAAAACCATTTTTTTCCCTTCTTCTTTTATCATTTTGGAGGTAATATGTTTCCCAATTAAATGCATCAACATGGTTGAATATATAGGTGTAAGTTTAAGATATAAGTAAAACAGATTAAAATCTCATTTTTTTTTTAAAGAAATTGTAAAATGATTATTACAAGTGAAAAATAGTTCTTGGAAGAACTTGAACTAGAAATAATCTACTTAAATAGACGTGTATAACATATTTACCTAAGAAAATGTGAACTTGTTTAGGTATAGTTGACCTTAAAGCAACTACTCCCGCTACTAAAACAAAAAACAACTTCATGTCTTACTTGGAAAACCTGGCACAGATACTAGTTCGCTACAAGTAATCTTCCACCTTCCCATGCTATTACCATTTCCGAGGAACATGCTCTCAATTCCACAAATATTAGAAACAGCTAAAACGGCCAATCAGGTTGCCTCACTCCTCCCCACTACTCACTATGACACCAGTGGGCCCTCTTTCAGAGACTAAGACCTCTCGAACTTCAATAATCCAAGAAAAACTCCATTTAGCTCGACATCACATAATTAACCTCAAACCTAATCAATCATGGCCACTCCCCAATGTTTTGGACCCGAACACGATTTTAGTCAATTTCGACGTTTGCTTCTTTAACTCCTCTAAATAGGGAGCTCTAGGTGTGGTGGCAATCGATATGCATGGCAGAATTCTAGCTACAATAGCTTGACCGATAGTGGGGAAGGTACTGGATAACACCATGGCTGAGTGCTATGTGGCAGAGGCAGCCCTCCTTTTGATTCGGGCTCAGCACTGGAAGACAAGTGTCCTTTTTGGTGATTCGGCAAACCTCATTCATTTTCTCCATGAAAATGACAATTAACCCGCTTTTGCTATGGACTAGGTTTGGAGGCCGATTATTGGTAATATTAGACACATATTCCTTTTGTTTCCTTCATGGAACTGTAGATATGTATGTAGAAACTTCAATATGGAGGCTCATAACCTGGCAGTAGTCGTTGGTCGACAAGTTTGTAACTGTTCTTAATATATAATATGCTCAAGGCTTTAAAAAAAAAAACTTCATGTCTTACTAAAATTCGGATTTGCCAAATTCTCCATATATATTGGCATGCCTCCTATGTAGCACTTCATTGACCATGCAGTGTGATTGACCTTGTTTGACTTGATTTTGATTTTGAAATTTACCTTGCACAACATGGCACATTTGACCACTCATCCAAAAATCAATTTGTTTCTTATGAGGGAAGCCAAAGCCTTTTATGGCATCCGATATTGCGTAAGAAATACAATCCACAAGAGCAGGCCCAACCCTAAGCAAATTAAAAGAATTTGCGGCATCTGCCCCCACACAAAAATGACTTTTAGGTGCCTCTGAATTCTATAAACCAGTATGTAATGAGGCCTCAAAATTATTACAATTTTGTTTTGTTGCTCTAGTAGTTAGGTATTTGGCTGCTTGTGAGTTCAACCACCCGCACCCTACATCATTTCTTTTGGATGGCCACATTTTTAGAATTTGCATTGGACCCCTAAATCTTGCATGTGAGCGCACAGTTGTTGCAACTCAACAATTTTAATTTGTTGGATCGGGACTTTGACCATCTCATCTGAAGATCTACTAGTGTCTAGTGATGAAAGCCAAAGGCTTTTATGCAATTTGAAAATACACATCGCAAGGCATGTTATCCACATGATCAATTTGAGAGTGTTACACTTGGAATAAGATCATATCGAAACATAAACCTATGATACAGACGGGATGTTGGGTTCATAAAAACCCTCATCACCAACTTTCCTTATAGTTAGCAGTAACAAAACAACTTTTTACCTTTTTGTGGACTTCCACAACTAGAACTCACCTATACCAATACACTCCAAAAATGTAGGTCTAGTTGACTTCCACAATTGAAACCTCCCTCCCTCCCTCCCAAACGAAAGTGTAATTGACTTCTATAACCTAGACTCATACGGCCATGAAATCATGAGATTTTCCTACCAACAATTCTAGGCAGCCAGAGCTCTTAGCCATTTTATCCTTTCTATAAATTATGTTTGTGATTGTGTTTTAAAGAAAATGAATAGAAATGTAAAAAAAACCCTTACCCTGACCCAAAGTGACTAGAAGCCCTCGCTGCCAAGAATTGTCTTTTTCCCACAAGTAACAAGTTAAGGACAATTCAACCAATTGCCATTGGGGAGGTCAAACCAACATGTGTGATGGAGAAGAAATTAAAGAAGATGATCATACTCACGAGTCATGAGAGAGATAATGAGTTTGTGTTTGAAAAAAAAAAAACATTTGAAGTCTGGTTTAGAATAATGTACCAATCCACAAAGATGCAGGTTTGCCAATCTTTGTATGCGATTTGAGTTTAAATGAAGAAATAAAAGAAACAGAGCTACAGGTTATGTGCTCAAACTCCATACTCATATAACTTTAAATGAAGTTTTTCATTTCCAACTTACTATTCAAATTTTTGCTTCGTTGCCCCCACATGACCAAATTATTTTGTCTGGACATTGAAAACCACAGAGATCATTTTGTATAGATTGAAGTGCAATAGAAGGTAAAGAAAGGACCACCTAACTCTATGCCAATTATGTGCTAAGAAAGTCCAAGAAACAAATCACTTTAATTATTTGAAAAAAAAATGGTGTCATCTAATTTTAGGTACTGATAAAGGAGGAGGAGGGGTATGGTCTTTGCTGCAATCCACTTGCCCATGTAATAGTAAATGTCGAGTCACAGGTATATTAAAAATTGTTAAGAGTGGCGATTCAACATATGATGGTTCATAAGAATCTGTCACATTTGACATCGATTCATAATGTTATCATTGTGGGAATGACACATAGTTTGTAAGGTGTTTAATTGATATTTTTTTCTTAACTAAAAATGGGTTGGTTTTGTGTTTACAAACACTTTATCCGCGAAACCCACATCCTTTTGTGATTATAGCATTATTATGCATAATTAGAAGACATTTTGCAAATGATATACTCGCTAAAGTTTTGTTGTAAGCAAAGCATGCATGACCTACAAACCTAAAAATGGAAGGAATCAATGATTCGGTCAAAATGTACCTTTTTCTCTATTTCTAATTTCTAAACATTCACATGCCACAATATTGCAAGATAGGAAGGTGAGCTACTAAACTGGGTTGAACATTGCTCAACGTCAAACACCAATAAAAACATATATAAATAGAATAAAATTTGTAAAATGGCAAATATGCATGCATCCGTTCTTCCTTATTATTTGTGTTTAGGTCGATGCTGAATTTCTGATGCGCTATTTTAGTAGTACACAACTTAATACCCTGCTTTGTAATTGTAGTATAGAGTAAGTAGAGATCGTCCTGGATCAGGGATTATGGGTTTACCAATTAGCACTAAGAATAACCAAAAGACAACTAACAACCTAATTAAGTAAATATTAAAGGATTGGATTTCTAAGTTAAAATATGAAATAACTACAAAAATTACTGTAAAGATAATAAAACTAAAGTGATGACAAAGATTAGAACATAGCTAAGGGTTTATCTCCACACACCAAACATATATATGCTCATAAATCAATCTTCAATAATTACTTGCTAATCCGTGTGAGACGATGCTCAAGATGAACCATGATCAACACTGGATTAATCTTATTATTTTCCCAAGTTCGTTGAATTAAACTTAGCGTCGCTTTCAAACTATTCTTATCATGCTATCTAATCAAGTTAGATAACAATCTAAGATCATTAAATTTTGTGAAAAATATGAACACTGACTAGGCAATTACAAGTATGATCAACATCTTGTTTTTACCTAGGTTTTTACTTAACCTTTACCAACGTTCATTGGTAATTACTATAGTATTTACTACCTGTGAGTACAATATTATAATAATTAGGTGAAACTCTTTTATACTCTAGTCCCAGATCCTAGCATGCCCTAGCTACGAGGAGTTAGCTAGACATATTAATTATATTTGAATAGCAATACATACTTAATTATCCAACTATAAATAAGAAAAAGATAAAGTGAAAGAACAAAACATTGTCGCCAACTGCGTGTTGGTAGAGAGTGGGTGTCTAGGGTGCTGATAGCGAACTGAAGAGAATAAAAACTCCAGCTCTTCCTCACGATCTTAGTTATGCTCCTCTGATCTGCTTAACTTCTCTTCCTCTGATCTGCTTCGAGAAAAGGACTATGAGAGAGGTCGGTCTGGATGGTGGTTGATGGAGGCGAAGAGGATGACGATGGTGATTATGTTTGTGGGTACGAACAAGGAGATGAGGAGATGAACTGTGGAAGGATGATGAAATTCATGGAGATGGAGGGGTGATTGCAAGGAGGTGTTTCAAGAAGAAGTTCATGCGAGAGATGAGAGAGATGCTGAGACAGTGAAGGAGATGGGGATTTGTGGTTGTTGATTTGGTCCTGTAGTTGGTGTGTGATGAAGATGGTGGCTAGATTGGGATGACGACAGTGATTCTAAGGAGGAGGGATTGGCGATTGAGGTATTGCGAGGAATAGGAGGTTGCAGCTATGGATTGTGAATGCGAGGATGGTGGGTGGATGGATGTGTTAATGTATCGGTTATGTGACGAGATGATGAAGGCGATGAAGAGAGGCTTGCGATGGATTTCGATGATGGTTGTCCAATGTTTAAAAAAAGCGATTCTGACTCGCGAGTCGCCCCAACTCACTGGAAAATCGCCCCAGCTCGTACGAGTTAAAGGGTATAATTGAGGCGTGCGAGTTTTTAAGCTGACTCGTACGAGTCGACCCGTACGAGCCGACTCGTTTTGAGGCGTACGATTTAGACCATTTGCAATCTGTTTGTTTATTATCTCGAGAATAATCTAACGACTTTTATTTAAGCCCTAATTCGTTGTTTTTTTGTTTCCTTTAGAATCAGACAGAGGAGA
This sequence comes from Berberis thunbergii, assembly GCA_003290165.1. NCBI lineage: Eukaryota > Viridiplantae > Streptophyta > Magnoliopsida > Ranunculales > Berberidaceae > Berberis > Berberis thunbergii. The sequence goes on along the minus strand of QNQO01004916.1, from coordinate 2,252 downwards.
GGAGCTGAAGGGGGAACCGAGGAAGTAGAAGAAGAAAAGAAGAGGAGGACGATTGTGAATCTGTGATTTCTGACAAAGGAGGAGGGTGATTCAGGCGAAGGAGAAGGACGGTGGTGCTGTGGTTGTAGTCTGATTTTCAGGCGAAGGAGGAGGACAGTGAGGAAGAATCGACTCTCCACTGCTCGATCGACATCGAAATCGAATGTAAGTCATCGGTCCTCCTTCTTTCCTTCCTTGAGTTCCTTCCTTCTTCTAGCTTCTTCCTACTCTACACTTGCCAAGAAAATCTAACTATTCCTGATTTGCTGACTCTTCCGCATTTTATTATTATCATCGCCATTCATATAATTTTTTCACCAATTTTTCTGATATGGCTAATGTAAAATCTCGATCCCCATGTTTTGTGCCAACTTCAAATCAGTGAAGTTCCTAGCAGTAGTCTAGTCCGCATGTTCTGTTTTGAAATCTGATGTAAATCACTACCCACTGCTTTTGAACTCTGCTTATGAACATTTTTTTAAGCTAATAAGCCTAATATTATGTGATTCATGATCTGTTTTGGTTGAAATCATACGAATTTATTTTTTTAAGCCTAATATCATGTGATTCATCATTCATGATCTGTTTTTCTTTTATACTTACAATTTTTTAATATATTTTAATCTTTGCAGATGAGACCGCAGAAGAGTGGCGCCGCCGACGCTGATGGTAACGAGCCGGGTTGGGTGCATGGCAAGAAGGTACCAAACAATGCTACTTACGTGAAATGCAATTATTGTAGTCAAACCGTCCGTGGGGTAATAAATAGATTGAAGCATCATCTAGCGAAGACACGTAAGGACACAAAACCTTGTTTTGCGGTACCAAATGATATCTATATTGAAATGAAGGAGTTGCTTGCGTTTGGTGCGAGGCAAAAGGTAATTAAAAGACAAGACTATGAGTTTCTTGTTAATAGGGGTTCATACTATAGAGGAAGCGTGGATGAAGAAATGGGTTCCATTCCTACGGATGCTCATGAACCTCGTTCTACATCTTCTACTCCTAGTATTGGTCGTGGATCCGATCATTTATCTGATGGCATAGTGAGGGACCCGATGGATAGGTTTGTGGTGGATACTAATGATTACACAAATCCAATTAGACCTACACAAGAAATGAGATCTGACACAGTCAATGCGAAAGAGCATAGAAACAAAGTTTGTTTAGACATTGGACACTTCTTTTTTGATAATGGCATTTCATTCAATGTTTCCAGTAGCTCTTCTTTTGCAATATGCTTTTGTCAGGTTCAAAATATGCTGCTCACAATAATGGACGTTGTGTGAAACCACCATCGGCATATGAGCTTAGTACTTGGATCCTCAAGAAGGAAGTGGAATCAACGAATGCGATAGTCGAGGTTGTGAAAAAGACATGGCCTAGAACGGGAGTTACAATAATGTCTGATGGTTGGAAAGACATGAGGGGTTGCCAACTCATTAACTTTCTCGTGAATAATCCTGAAGGAACTGTGTTCCTTAAGAGTGTAGATGCCTCAGATATTGTCAAGGATGCAAATGCATTGCTTCAGCTTCTTGATGAGGTTGTTGAGGAGGTGGGGGAGGAGAATGTGACACAAGTCGTTACTGATAATGCAGCTAACTACAAAGTTGCTGGAAAGAAGTTAATGGAGAAGAGGAAACACTTGTACTGGACACCATGTGCAGCGCATTGCATAGATTTGATGCTTGGGGACTTATTTACTCTGCCTACACTTGCCAATGCTTATCGCAAAGCTAAGAGAGTAAGCAATTACATATACAACCATAGTTGGGTACTTGCTTTGATGAGGACTTACACAGGGAGATATTTGGTTCGCCCGACACCTACTAGGTAAATTAGCAATATATACTTTAAGATTACTTTATATGTTCATTTCATATACACTTTTAAAGTTTAAACTTTTAATATACACTTGCCAATGTAGGTTTGGAACGGGATGTTCACTACAACACAAATGCTCATTAATAGCATTTTTGCCAAATATGCTATCAAAAGTCAAATTTTAACGACTTTAAAAATGAAAACGCTGTAAAAATTCGGGCGGGCTTTTTTGGCGCTCGCCTCGTTCATCTCTCCTTTTACTCAGCACGCGCCTCCTTCATCTCTCATTCACCCTCCCTCCTCCTGTCTTCTCGCCATCTCCCTCACTGCTCCCTCCATCTCTTCGTCGACCTCATGTTTCCACATTGTACGGTTAGTGATTTTGG
>QNQO01004915.1:0-36778 GCA_003290165.1 Berberis thunbergii | reverse complement strand
ACGAGAAATATCTCCTTCCGTTGCGCCTCACATGCTTAAGTCACGCAGATAAATTAATCACGACCATTATAAAAGGTAAGGGAACATTCGACAAAGGTATGCAACTTTAACTGAGTTTTGTCCATTTACTTCTTTCTTCAAACAGAGTTGTTGACTTAAGCATCGAGTGCCTTTGGCCACCAAAAAGGTGATATTTGGCAGTCTAACATCTGTTTTGCATGTCAAACTCTCAGAGGACGAGATTTGGTCGCATCAGTTTGACACCATCTATTGGGAATGACGAGTTTCTTTTCTAAAAAGAAGATCCACAGTGACGAAGTTCACCAAAATCTGACAAACGATCAACGAGTTGTCAGAACAAATGACACACCCTATAGATCCTCAACCCGACAACGATAATAATAACTCTCCTACTGGCAACCATGTATCACAAACAACTTGCGAACAAGACACATCTCAAATCATCAAGCCAATGGCACTCGACAATCAAGATCCACAACACGCAATAGCTCAGACAACTCAGACATTCGGAGATGCTGTCACAGATCCTCGGGTAGACCTACTTATGGTCCAGATGAACTACATGACAAAAATGCTAAAAAACTAACCCAGGATCGCATTCAGCCCGGCAATCCTATCCAGGCTCCGCCCCAGCAAAACTCCACCAACCGAACTCGAAGGAGTGACGATGTTCCAGCAAAACCCCAATAGGAAAACCGCGAGAGCAATGAACCTAGAGCAAAATCCACAGTGTGAAAGAACTCTTGCTGAAATCCTATTCAAATCAGTCACTAATCCCAACGTATTGTACGAATTAGCCAAGCCGCCATTATCCGACGCCTTCATGATAACTCCTATGCCGAAAAAGTCCACTTCACCAAAGTTCGAAGTATATGATGCCACCACCGACCCAACATATTACCTGAGATACTTCCACCACATGATGGCATTGAAGGTAACCACAGAGTCGATCCTATGCAAAAAAATTCTGACTAGCCCCTCCACGACAATGAATTGGTTAAACAGCCTACCACCAAGGTCAATAGACGCCTTCCAGGCGTTAGCCACCACATTTATCACAAGATTCATCGAAAGTCAAAGGATGAGGAAAGAACCACACTACCTCCTCCGTGTCAAGATAAAACCCGAAGAGACGCTACAAGAATACATCACTTGTTTCACCAATGAATTGACAATGATCGATGGATGCAGCGATAATCCAACCGCCACAACTTTCACTGTCGGGCTGAAGAGATGCCTTTTTTAATGCTCTCAACCTGGAACCTCTAAAAATCATGACGGTTTTGCTGAAAACAACCCAATTTCTCCTGAGGAGATGAAAGCTGCTAGGAGAAAAAATGAACAAGAAAGGGAAAATCATTCAAGGAAACGGGAAAGAGGGAAGAGAGAAGACGAGATGATGGACTATGGAAAGATAGCAGTCAATCAAAGAAACATGGGAATAGCGGAAATACAGAATCCAACCAGCGAGAATCCTGAAAGTTGCAATCGGCATGGCCCAATCATGAGCGAATAACCAGCGTAATGAAAAAGACATACAAACCATACACGACCTTGGCAAATTCGGATAACATCAACTAGCCACCCTGGATGAGAGGAGGCCTAGAAGAAATAGGCAAAAGCAAGTATTGTTCCTTCCACAAAGATCACGGGCATGATACCGAGGACTACTACAAGTTAAAAGATGAAATTGAGCATTGGATTCAAAGAGGACGACTTGATGAATTTATTGGAATGCCAGACAAACAACTCAAAGGAAAAGAAAATGCAGATACCACCGCCACAGGATCAAAAAAACAATCTAGGGAACTAATATACGCCTTACACTGCATGGCCAAGGGAGCAAACGATCCACCCAAGCAAAAAAACACCTCCCGCTCGAGCAGATCTATATCGAACTAGGAGTACTAACACTTTGAATATGTTTGCACCAATCAACTCACAAAATTCGAGGACCCTACCGACGGATGCAAGCCCAATCCGAATTACCGATGAAAGAATTAACGACAACAGATTCGATCAAACCTCAACAGGTGATGCCAAATAACGTGTTGATGTGAGCATGATCGGACAGTTTGGCACTGATGTGGGCATGATCGGTCAAATCAATACTACTTGACTACCGAATGAAAAATCACCTCAAGTCAATTAACTTCAATGATGAACGACGAAACAGGAGCAATAGCAGATCAGGCGACGGTGGACATAGGTTAAACGAGAAAAAACAACAAAGGAGTGAACCTCTAACACGAGGATAGACATCAACCAAATGATCAAGAATATAAAGCAAATCACTCCCCAATGCTGCGTATCTGCTCTAGAAAAACAACCGTTAGTAACGGTCGGAACATCCAAAAAAGAATATCAATAACATTACAAATTTGGAATCATCATCCTACACAGGATAAAAACGTCAAAACTCAACCATGCAAACAATCGGCATATAAAGCCAAAATAAATCAGGACACAAGTCGGATACATATAATAAACTTATGGTCTAATCAACCAACGAAGTAAAAGTTGGACGAACGAGTCAACTAAATAAAAGTAACTTCGGGTCAACTGGAACATTGAACCAACGAAGTAAAAATTGGACGAACGAGTCAACTAAATAAAAGTAACTTCGGGTCGACTGGAATGTCAAACCAATGAAGTGAACTGGAACGTCGAACCAATGAAGTGAAAGTTGGACGCACGAGTAAACTAAATAAAAACAACTTCGGGTTGACTGAAACATTGAACCAGCAAAGTGAAAATTGGACGAATGAGTCAACTAAGTAAAAGCAACTTTGGGTTGACTGGAACGTCAAATCAATGAAGTGAAAGTCGCACGAATTAGTCAACTAAATAAAAGCAACTTCGGGTTGACTTGAACGCCGAACCAACAAAGTAAAAGTTGGATGAACGAATCAACTAAATAAAAGTAACTTCGGGTCGACTGAAGCGTCAAACCAACGAAGTAAAAGTCCGATGAAACAACTTCGGGTCGACTGGATTGTCAAACCAACAAAGTAAAAGTTGAACGAATAAGCCAATTAAAAAAAACAATTTCGTTTTGATTAAAGCATCAAACCAGTGAAGCAAAAAATGAAAGAACGAGTTAACATAACTCAAGATAGCCTTGGATCAACTAACGCACTAGATCGACGATGTAAAAGATAAACGAATAAACTAGTTTTCTCATAAAAACTTTGAGACAACCAACACGAGGTTGAGACAAACGTGTCGGAGTGTAGGAGAATTCAAATCAACGAAATTATGACAAGATAGAAAATGTAGTTGTAAAAATCAAAACTGGAGATACGCAGTGCAACTCATTTCGACAATCATGACCGATCTATAAAAGGTATAGTCAACAGGACGTACTATGACTACGAAGAACACCAAGGACAAAATTCTTGTTTTTTTAATAAAACTATTCTATTACATTTAAGGAAGAAAGTAAAGTAGCAAGAGGTCAAGCGGAGGAGCCATAACATCATCAACAACACCATCTGACAGATGAGAGGCAATCAGATCACTATCAGGAGCTCTCTCTTCAAGAGAAGGAGGCAATGACTCTTCAACCGTTGGATTGTCCAGAAGGTCTTGGGCACCATCTTCGTCCTCAAAGGTCTGATAGACCAAGTGACGGTATTGAGACAAGTTAACACCAAGACCTCGATATAGTCAAGAAACTCAATTTGTCCATCAACAATTCGTTGCCAATCCGCCACCTCCATAATGTGAAGTATGTCTTTAACAGAAGCAAGTTCATTCCTAGCCGCAATAAGTCGGCCCTCAGCAGTAGTAAGCATCGCGGTGGTATCTTCCTTGACCTCGTCAAGTGCAGTCGTTAATTGCTCCACTATTTTCTCGGCAATGTCGTGGTCGATAGAGTGTTCTATCATGACACGCGTAGCATCATCATGAATTGCCTTCTCGATGGGCAACTCCTTCTCCACATCGTGTAAGCGTGCATAAACACAGTATGATTTGGTTCATAAAGATTCGAGCTCTATCGTAAACCGATCCATGCACCCTCCACTTCGACCAATGAGGCTTGAGCAACTCTGGCCGCTTTGACCTGTTTCGAGCATCACGCTCTTAACACGTTGAATTGATAAAGGACTTGGGTAAACACAAACAACAACACAACAAACTTCCTCTCCAGAGAAACCACTAGTTACGACTAGCTTGATAACCTGAACCCATCGCCCCTACGTAGCAAGACGATTCATCCCATCCATTATATGTCTAAGGCCATCATTGAGATGAAGGCTCGGATCCAACACAAACATCGAAGGCCTCTCCACCGATCGTCTGTGCCATTTGTTGATCAACTTACGCGCACCATCATGTATGTTAAGCTAGGAAAACCAACAAAATACCCATCCGACTTAACCCGAATATTTTTAGGGGTAGATTCCATCCAACTAATCTGCGAATGAAAACGTGGGGATCCAAAAGCACGGAGGAACCACCACCAATAGCCGGGAAGGAAGATGAAATGACAGGAGAGCCATCCTCACCCTCTCGCTACGTAGTAACCACAGTAGAAGCAGAACGAATGGCAGTCCCAACGAGAGTAGACGAGCCTAAGCGGGCAGAAGAAGGCGAGACCTCCACCACATCATCAACAAGAGAAGAGAGAGAATGAGGAGACTGCTCCTCGAGAACTCGATCATGACCACCAAGCTCCTTAGACTGAACAACCATCAATGGCCCTAGGATCCTCATTGGAGCACTTGGTAGCGTAAGGGCCACCTTAAGTCTAAAGGAACCTTTTTTCGCCATCATCCAGCAGACGAATGGTTTTTTTCACTCCACTCCAATGCCAACTTCATCTCTCTAGCCTTTTGCAGAGATAAGCGATCCTTCCTACATGCTCCCTATCAAACAAAACTCGATTAAAAAAACACTACGAGTTAGAATCAAGGAGTCACATTCTCTGTGAAGCGCAATAAGAAGTTATGAACAACCGCTTCAATGGACTAACATGCCTCGAAAATTTCTCTTCTTGGAAGTTGGACCAGTAGCACCAATGCTAACAGGAGCATCAACATTCGTAAAATTCGAGCTCAATTTTCCCATCAACGACAACATTACCACCATCGGTAGGGCAACGGACAACAATTACCACAACTTGCCTTTCAATTAGTAGAGCCGTTCAGCTTCATTCAAACATACAAACCGCTGCGCGTCCACCATAAAATAAAAAATAAAGCTATCCAAAGGAACAACAAGAAGCTGCAAAAAAAATGCTCGCTGATAATATGTTCATCCGCAGTCAATTGCAGATCCCTTCCACTTGTTGGGAACCCGAAAAGACCTCACTATTTGTTGACCCCGCAAATTGAAGTAGCCAGAACGGGACAGAAGCATAGAACCAATCCCATGACCAACCCTGATGTCATCGTTAAGATTGCCAAAACACGCAAGAGAACAAAGAAAACAAGTATTCTTGGTCGCCAACCGACCGACCACCGAGTTACAAGTTTTAGCAGTAAAAAATTACCAGAAATGATGGCTCTGCATATGTGGAAACCATAAACCCTCCAACTTTTAGGGCCCATCTGAACAAGAAGAATACTAGAAAGTCTAAATAAGCCCAAAAATAACTAACTGGAGCTGGAAATCGAAAATCGGAGTGAAACATATGGGGTAAAGTAAAATATACCCCTTCCTAGGACAACAAGGACTGTCGTTCTCTCGAGGTTGAATGATCTCAAGGTCAAAGGCCAAAGAGTAGTCGGAACGATGCTATCCAAGGTCGTCTAAGAAGCCTTCTTGGGAAAGAAATGAACTTCGTAGATAGCAAGTTGCTCACCATCTAGTAAGTCATCGGCAGACATGGCGAATCGGCAAGAAAATACAAAGGGATACGATGAAAAGAAGAAACACCTAATATCAAAGATGGCGTAAAAAGGAAACAAATCCATCACATCTCCTTTTTACAATCGAGCAACGAATAGACTGCTCATGGGGCGACGTGGAAAGATAATGGCACATGACATTCCAAAAATGTGCGTGAAAATGAACGGATAAACAAGTGATCAAGACGATCGACTGACCGAAAGTTGCTAATAACATTAAATTCAAAGCAATGATAGAATTAAAATACTAACCGTCACGAAGTTAGTGGATACATGAACATTCCCACTAACTAGGGGAGTAGCTGATGATACATCAAAATAGACCGACTTCGCGACCATACACGTGGCAGAGAACATCCATCATGAGATTTGGTGTTCCCATCTATTGGGTTAGCTCGTAAAACCCAATAAGGTTAAAACCAACCATAGAGGGCCCAGACAAGGCCCGCTGTAAGAAGACATAATAGAGCCCAAATCTAGGCTCAACACGAGTTCTTTCATAAAGAAGAGGAACGTTGCACAAAAAAGAGTCATGGGAGGGAGTTATGCCTCCACAAACGCATCTCCATAAAAGAGGAGACTATTACGAGAAACATCTCCTTCCGTTGCCCCTCACACGCTTAAGTCACGTAGAGAATGAGCCACGACCATTATAAAAGGTAAAGGGAACATTCGACAAAGATATGCAACTTTAACTGAGTTTTGTCCAGATTTAATTCCTTCTTCAAGCAGAGGTTGCTGACTTAAGCATCGGAGTGCTTCGACCACCAAAAATGTGGTCTTTGCAGTTTAACATCTATTTTGCAGGTCAAACTCTCAGTGAGGACAAGATTTGATGCTTCAGTTTGGCTTCGTCTGTGGGGAACGACTAGTTTCCTTTTCTAAAAAAAAGTCCACAGTGACGAAGTTCACCAAATCTGATAAATTATCAATGAGCTGTCAAAACAAATGACACACCCTACAGATCCTCAACCCGGTGATGATGACAATAACTTTCCTACCGGTGACAATGTATCACAAACAACTTGTGAGCAAGATGCAGCTCAAATCATTGAGCCATTGGCCACTTGACAATCAAGATTCATCGCACGTTATAGCTTAGACAACCCAGGACATCCGGCAATGCTTGCCATGGATCCTCGGGTAGACCTACTTATGGTTCAGATGAACTACATGACAAAGATGCTAAACAAACCACTCAGGAGTGCATTCAGCCCGACGATCCATCCAGTCCGCCCCAGCAAAACTCTACCAACCGATCTCAAGGAGTGACAAAGTTCCAGTAGAACCCCAATAGGGAAACTGCGAGAGCAATGATTTCCTCCAGAGCAAGACTCCACAGTGTGGACGAATCGCTTGCAGAAATCCCGTTCAGGAATCAGTCACTGACCCAACGTATTGTACGAATTAGCCGACCCGCCATTATCGACACCTCGTGATAAAATTTCCCAACTGATTTCAAAGTTTGGGGTGAACTCACTCGAGGTGTTTGGAATGCACTTCAAAACTGATTGAAGGCGAAAGGTGGGATGGTGGCGGGAGTGTTCAGTACATGTTATGTATAAAAAAAAAGTATGTGGTAGTGCCATGGCACGGGGAATACCATAGTACTGAAACAAAGGGTGTTTGAATGAATAGGGTAAATGTGGGAGTAAACATTGTGGAAGTGGGGTGGATTTGGGAATAAAGTATTTGAAAATATGAAGATAATGGATCGGGTCATAAAGTATTGATTCAATTGAGAAGGAGGGTTTTTAGTCAACTAAGAAGAAAACAGAGGGGACAAGCCCAAGGTCATTAAGGTTTGAACATTTTGAATAAGAAAAGGCGAGAGAAGTTAAGGTATTAAATTTGATAGTGACGTCAGATCACATGATCAGTAGCATTTTGGTAACAACATGACATGTAGGATATTTATTCCAATGATGCATCTTACATAAACCACTAGCAACAACCAAGTGTGATCCAAATGATAATCTCCTTGGACCACCCTTAGCTCTGCCATTTGATTTTGTGCTCTGCCACTAGCAACATCATTGTTATTTCAGAGCAATGATTCAATGAGGTTAACCTCACGGAACTCGGTGAGGTCGCGACTCTCCACAGTTGGATCTAACAAATCATTCTAAGCCAATTTCACTCTATATCGATAACAAAATCAAACAGATACAAAATCAAATGGCAGGGCTGAGGAGGTTCCAAGGAGATTATCATTCAGATCACACTTGGTTATTGCTACTGGTTTATGTAAGATGCATAATTGGGCTGAATATCCTACATGTCAAGTAAGGGTGAGATTGGTTCATTGGTGTCAATGTAAGAAAAGGGTAATTTTCTTCGTCATGTTCCATATATACTAGTTGATGTTTTGGTGTATTGCATCTGATTTATGTTCAATTCATATCATGAATCATACGATCATACTTGATTTTATAGCTTGGTATAGTGAAATAAGTTTAGAAAGAGCCAATTGTTATCATCAAGAAAATTAACTTTGACTAGTTTTCATATTTTCTTTGTGAGTGATTTAGCTAAACTTAGAAATGTGACATAATTTTTGGAAATTCTTTGTTATCTAAGATCAGTTTGACAAATCCAACGGTGGAGATTCATACTCACTGAATCATGTGAGATTAACCTGATTGAATCATGACTCTCCTTGAAAGCAAGGATTGTTTTGATAGAAGGATAATGTTAAGGGTTTCTTGAGAATTTAAAATTTAAAATATGGGTTATTTTTCATTTGGCCCCACATTAGTTTCTGCTATTCCTATTTGGCCCCTATTAATTTTTGTATCATAATTTGACACCCATGACTGTGTGTTCAACGATGTTGACTAACAAACTCCATCCAATCTTTTCAAAAAGGCCAGTTTACCTTGCATGTGTTTTGCTCATGATTTTACTAAAATCACGTAAATCATATTGTTTGTTGATTATGTTTGATCCAACGACTAAGAAAATAGCATTTGGATTTATTTATTTTTTGAACAAAGAGATGGGTGCCAATTAAAAGTTATGTACAAACATAAATCATATTCACACGATTTACTAAAATCGCATTTAAAAAAATTGGGTTATTGACCCCTTTTTTTATTTAATAATCCATGCCCGAATGTTACATAACTGGCTCTATAGGGTTTACCAAACTAAGCTCGAAGGCTACATATTGTTGCCACTCAATATCCTCATCGCATTCATTTCCCATGGAGACTTGCTTTTGCTCCGGTCCATTGCCTCGACTTTGCATGAAGACTTGCTTTCGTTTCGCTCCGATCTAGTCCATCTAAGTAGCTACATTCAATACTCAAAGGCTTATCAACGGCAGAGCAAATGTGCTCCTAATAATTAAGGAAAACTCTCACAATCCTAACTAGTGAGTCTCGAACCTGCGACCTCTCACATGGATAGTGGATGTCCGACCAATTGAGCTACAATTGGTGGACATAAATCATGTTGCTTGATGATTATGTTTAATCCAACGGCAAGGATAATATCATTTGGATCAATTTTTTAACAAAGAAGATGGGTGCCAATTAAAAATTTTATACAAACCTAAATCATATGCACACATTTTACTAAAATCTCATAAATTATGTTGCTTGATGATCATGTTTGATCAAACGGCTATGAAAGAGCAGTTGGATATATATACAAACTATGTAAAACTTGCCAATAGTTATATCAAAGGTTGGTGATGAACTTGATAAATGATAGTAGATGCAAGGGTGGACTCATGAAAATATGGAATGGTTTGTATATATTTTAGTTTGTATATAACTTTGAATTGGCACTCATCTTCTTCGTTAAAAAAATATAAAAAGTAGATCTAAATGTTATTTTTATAGCCGTTGGATCAAACATGGCCATCAATAAACACGATTTATGTGATTTTAGTAAGAACATGTGTTTTGCACATGCAAGGGGTAAGTTGGACTTTTTGAAAAAATTGGATGAAATTTGTTAGTCAACGTAGTTGAACACACAGTCATGGGTGTTAGACTAGAATAAAAAACTAATGGGAGCCAAATGGAAAATAACCCTTAAATATTTGTTATAAGATTACTATAATTTTTTTCACGCAAAATCTCACTCGGGTTGTAGCCTTTGTAAGCCCTCCTATAGCTTTGCCTCTATTCACAAGTCATGATGATGTTGTTATAGCCATGCATGTTTATGCTCTAACTGGTTATTGTGATAGGTTGAACTGTAATTATTGTCCATCAAGAATGACATACTTACTTGTTATGAGGCTTAAAACAAAACCTATTAAAGTAGCTTTGGCTAGAATATAGTCAGAAAAAATTGTTAACTAGGTTTCTACACCAATAATAGGGAGAGGCAAGAAAATAACGACAAAATGAGCTTTTTCCACTGGACGATCTCAAAAATTGAAAAGGGAAAATGGGAAGTGAAATTTCATCAAGAAAGTAATGAATTTCTAAAATAGAAAATATAAGCAATTTTGAGTAACTCAAATAGAATTTTCACAATTTGAAACGGTTATTACCTCGTCTTGAAATCAACATTAGCCAAAAAGACATAATGTTATATAAGTTTTGATATCACCACGTTGTAACCAAAATATCCAAAAAGAAAAGATAATTTTTTTTTGACTTCTGATGAAAAATGAGCATCTTCTATTAGTTTGTCATTTGTGCGAAATGATCGGTAATGATTTAAATGGTTGTGACTTATGGCACAAATCGATATTAGATGCACATAAGAATTTTTGGATAAATTGGTCCCATCTCCTCATCGACTCTCTCTTAAATGCAACGCGCACAATAAATTAGGTATGTCTCCTATGGTGACTACATGTCCGATCCATCATTAAGATTTTCATGGTTGTTACTGAAATGCAATTGTTCCATGAGACCTGACATCATTATCAAATCTAATTCCTTAACTTATGTCGCCTTTTCTTATTCAAAATGTTCAAACCTTAATGACCTTGGGCTTGTCCCCTTTGTTTTATTTTCTATTAACTCAAAAGCCTTATTCTCAATTGAATCAAATCATTATGTCCCAATCCATTATTTTCATATTTTCTCAAACTTTATTCCCCAGTATATTCCCATTTCCACAATGTTTACTCCCACATTTACCCCTTCTTCATTCAAACACTATTTGTTTAAGTACTAAAGTACTTCTGTGCTATTGGCACTCCACATACTTTTTTTGCTACATATAATGTACTGAACACCCTCGCCACCGTCCACACTTCCGCCTTCAATCAATTTTTAAGTGCAAGCTTATTCTAAGTGATGTAGTCAATTCATGCTCTCCATTGACCTTGACTTGGACCTGTACAAAGAACGCACACGAGCAAAGAACCACCGTTGTGGTGGTCGGTGACACTCCGATGCTAAAGTCAGACAAGGATGGAGGAAAACTTAAAGTTGTAAATTGAGTTTTGTAGCATACCTTTATTTGTCAAACATGTGTCTTATTTATAATGCGAGGGTCCTCGTTCGGCTAGGCCTTTGGTGGCGTAGTTTAGGGAAAAAGATCTTGCTGGAGATCCTTTCCTAGTTGGGAGTCATCTATGTAGGAGAGTTTCCCTACACGACTTGTGCTCCTAGATCTACGGAAGAGGTTTCCTTTTTGGAGTGTTGTCCATGCAAGGAAGTTTTCGTGCATGACTTATATGTTTCCTAGTCGGAACCAATGTGTTGCTGGTCTGCTTGTCTTAAGAGATCTCTCGAATACTTCACTAATTTGTTTTACGGGTATTGGGCTTTACCATATGTCGTGTGGGCTTAATAGGGTGTTGCAACTCGGATCCAACCTTTTGGGCTCTACCAATATGGGCTTATTAAGCTACGCCATGTGGATCCCATTCTTTCAGAGTTCTGAAGCCGAAGTTCTAAGGGAGCCTTTTTTTGAAGAATAGGAAGCTCCCAAAATTTAAGATTTTGAGCCCTTCAAGGAGGGAAGAATTAGATGTAGCGCTATCTATCAATACGCGTTCCAAGAAGCCTCGTGTTGTCATCAAGCTCACTAGTAAGCATTTGGCCCCTTCAGAGGGACGCCACGCTGTGGGGCTGGTTCATGGTTTGTTTACTAGAGCGGAAACTGTTGTGTCCGAGGGGCATGATGCTCGAGCAAATGCCCCTATTTCCTTTCCCGATTTGGAGAGGGAGTATCTGCAAATGGTAGGGGTTGAGGATGTAACGAAGCTGAGTACAGAGCATGCGAAAGTTCTAAACAAAATGTTGTTGCGGGTGGGTATGGAAGTCTCATCTGATGCGAGACTGGCTCATCCATTTTCTATGAAGGATTTTGCATACCGCCTCTCTTTGGACCGCAACTCTCCTAGACCTGCTAAAGAGTCCCCTGACCATTGACTTTATGGTGAAAGGTCCTCTCTGTGTCGCCCGTACTGTTCTCTGTCTCGCTATAGTCCCCATATTGAGTTGGTGATGGGTCCAAGAAATAACTTTCTTCCTTCTTCACCCTCAACTAATTCCGAGTCTGCTCGTGAAAAGGAGATAATTGTTGCAAATATGGGGGAAATTGTGGATAAAGGCCACGATGCAGTGAAGAGTGTGAAGGGTGGTGCTGGAGTGATTTCGGATCGGAAGGACCTCCATCCAGATGCGCGGATCAGTCTGTTTGCTCCAGACGCGGTAAAGATGAGTAACTAAGCTTGGCACCAGAAGGTCGACATTACTCATGCTTCCAGGAAACATATTAGTAGGTGGAATGACTAGCTGGCGAACTGTGCTCCGGAGCTAGAAGGAATGGCGCTGGGAGAGTCTATGGATAAGGGGTAGAAACATCTCGTGCCAGGAATGTCATACCTGAACCAAGTTGTCGTCATTGGACGAAGGTTGAAGTTGCCCGTGAAAGGGTGTATACCATGGAGCGAGTCTTTGCGAACTTGCAAAAGTCTAACTCCGATGCCCTCTGTGAAATTGAGTTACTGAAGAAGCAGCTTGACGAAAGGAGGCCTGCCCAGTCGTCTGTTGATCAAGAGGCTTGAAAGAAAAGGTCTGACGCTCAGAGGATTCACTTGGAAACACTTGAGTCCGAGTTGGCTGAGACAATGTCCGTGAGGGATAGGTTCGGAGAGAAGCTGAACCTTATCCGTTGTGACTTACGTGATGCTTAGGAGGCTGCAACCAAGGTGCAGACTGAGTTGGAAGCTTTGTATGCTAAGAAGGCCAACAAGGATACGAATTGGTTGCCCAGTGTTAGCAGTTAGAGGTCGAGGTTGACTCCAATGCTAAGTGTGTGCAGACAGCATAAGAGCAGCTCCTTCTGGTGTAACATGAACTAAGTGCTATGAGGGACAGCTTGAGTTCTGAGTAGACCAGGATTGATACACTGTCGGGTGAGTTGGAGTGGCTGTAGCAAGAGCTTGCTGAGTCGAAAGTGCACGAAGAAAAACTTTTGAAAACCCAAGTTAAGTTTGAATTCAACAGAGTTGTGCATGGGCGCCTGGAGTGGTTGCATCTAATTAAGGAGGAACACCCCAAATGGGACCTCTCTCGGTATAAA
Organism: Berberis thunbergii; assembly: GCA_003290165.1. NCBI lineage: Eukaryota > Viridiplantae > Streptophyta > Magnoliopsida > Ranunculales > Berberidaceae > Berberis > Berberis thunbergii. The sequence continues at coordinate 23,396 of QNQO01004915.1, read as the reverse complement.
GAGTTGTCTTGCATGGAGTTTGGGGAAACTTTTGACCAATCAGAAGAAGGAAAAGGCGATCAACTAGAAGGAGAAAGTGATGAAGTCCGGGGCATCCAAGGGACGACACATGCGAACGTATCTCCTACCTCATTTCCTGCCAAATCAAGATTTGTATTATCTAAACCTCCTCCCAATGAGGAGTGAACTTTGTAATTTTGATATTTCAATGAGAGATAGCATATTAAACAACATTATGCATTATTTGACTTTCCATGTTAGCTTATATCTACTTCGTCTTACTGCGCTACTAGTTTTTAGACAAGAGGTTGGGCTAAGTTGGGAAGTCGTATCCTTGATCCCCTGATGGGAGTTCCGTCTTTGAGATCCACCGTTGTAATCTGTCAAATGCGAGCTAGGCTGTGGATTGGGCCTATAGTTGTCATTGCTACTATAAGAAAATTGGTCAGACTATGGTCATGCACGTGCATTTAATCAGATGATGGTCCTCATGGTTTCAAACAATTTCTATCTGATGCTGGCGGACTAGGTTGTAAGGGAGACCAGAAGTTGTTGTCATCAATTATAACTGACTAAACTTTAGTCGGGTTTGGCGATCATTGTCTGTAGTTGGCCAATGATCCCTGGCAAGCCATCATCATCAGAATGAATGAGCACTGACTAGACTCCTACCTTCTAACCAATCATCATCTGCGCTAGGCTGACTAGGTGTTAGAGCGATAGAGTTCGACAATCATTGTCTATAGTTGGTCAATAATCTCTGGCAAGCCATCGTCGCCAGGCTGCATGAGCACTGACTAGAGTCCCACTTTCTAACCCATCGTCATCCGTGCTCAACGGACTAGGTGTTAGAGCGATAGGGTTCGGCGATCATTGTATGTAGTTGGCTAATAATCCCTAGCAAGCCATCGTCATCATGTTGCATGAGCACTGACTAGACTCCCACTTTCTAAGCCATCGTAATCCGCACTCGGTGGACTAGGATTAGAGGGGATCAAAAGCTATGGTCGTCAGCAGCCTACTGATCCAGATTTAACTAACCTAAATAATTAGGTTAATTTAACCCACTTGTAATAACTGCAAGTGCACAATGTCTAACTGGTAGATAAGGGCAAGTACAGGTCGATCCCACAAGGACTGTGGTTGCAATTAAGTTAAAGAGTTGACTTAAACTAATTTAAGTGGGGGTTACAACAGTTAAAATATCTAAACTAAAAATCAAATTAAAAAAAAAGAATAAAAAGTCTTTAAGAATATGAGAAGGGAAACCAAAGCATTGAATCCACCAATTCAGTTTTTCAAGTTATTTTAATCTAACTTATTATTTTCTAAAGCGAGAAGCTTTAGGGATGAGAATCCCTTGCTTGCATCGATGATGTGATCGTTAAGAACAATTCAGTTTCAAAATCCAATGTTACATTTAACTTCAACATAAATTATAGACTCCTAACATTGAGTGTCTTATTACGGCACACCCAATCACAAGTCTAACTTAACCAATTAAAAATAATGTTTTAAATATTAGTAAAGAAAAATCTAACTACCGACTAGTCTAGATAAAATCCGATATAATCGGTGAAAGTAATTTACTAATACTCAGAAATTAAATGTATTTTTGCAGTTAAGCACATAATAAAATAAAAAGTTAAACTAGAACAAACTCTTGAAACCCAATTGGTTTCATCTTAGCCTTGGCGAAGGGTTTAGCCCTCCATGGTAGCGGTGGTCACGGCGTCAATGGAGGTGGAAGTCATCTCTGCACGGACGTGAATCCCGAGAAAAGGGTGGTTGATGGTCTGTGGTGGCTCAGAGCAAACACCGGGGTGCAAATAACTAAAATTGTTTTGAAAACAAGTTTTCTCCCTCCTGAAAAGCAGCGCTCTTCGTCTCCAGCGAGACGCCCTACTCCGCCGCTGCTGCTTCGCTCCTCGCGAACGTTCTCTTCTCCCTAACTGGCTTCGGTACCTACAAGAAGACAGAGAGAGGGTCAGGAAACAACGAGATAACGAAACGACGAGAAGGAGAGGAGCGGTGGTGCTCTGTTGCGAGCTCTGTTTCGTGTCGGCTGATGGCGTGGTTGCGTGGTCTGTTGTGATGCAGGAGAAGAGAAAGAGAAGTAGATGACGGAGAGATCATGGAGAAGAAAGGAAAAACAGGAAGGAGGGTCGAGAGAGAGACGAGCGAAAGAGAACAAATAGGAGGGAGAGAAACAGGGAACACCCTGCTCCTGTCGCGGTGGTGGTGCGTCTGATGGTGGATGGCGTCGGTGTGGATGATGGAACAGAGAGAGAGACAAGGAGATGGTAGTGGCGGCTGTGTTCGGGACAGAGAGGGTGGTGGTTTGTTTCGGTGGTTGTGCGTGGTTGTTAGCGAGGAATAGGGTGGTGAGAGCGTCTGGTGCTCGGTGGTGGTGGTGGCTGTGTGGCGTGATGACGTGAAACAGGGTTGTCATGCCCCTGTTTCAGTGGGAAGAAGGAGGAGGTGGTGATGGTGACGATTGCGGGACGATCACCCTGCCGATTTTCCTATCGAGCGAGGATTGCCGGTAGGGTGGATTGGTGTGGTGGCTGGAAAAGAGAGGAGGGGAGAAAGAACGTGGAAAAGGAGAGAAGAAGAGCCAGTCCCTTTCTCCAAAATAGGGAAAGCTAAATAGGGTTCTCCTATTTTCTTGGGCTTGGGTTTTTAGGTTAACATTTTGGGTTTGGGCTTAGGTTAAATTATGTGGACCTAGGTTTATTTAGGTTAGGTTCAGATATGTGACTCTCTGCTTTGTGGCACCGCTAGAATCGATCAATTGTCATTCCTTAAATTGTCGCCTTAATACGATTTCATTGTTCACGCTCAAATTCCTACAAAGACATGAAAACGAAATAATTATTATAAAATATAATAATCGAAACACTATCATATATAAATTAAGGGATATATTATGTAATAATTATGTGAATATCAAATACCCCCAAACCTATATTTTGCTAGTCCTCGAGCAAAACAATAAAAATAAAATTCTAACTCACTTTCATAGGAATCATCGGTTGCACTTACCTTAAACGTGCAACAAGGCTTTAAACCCCTAGATTACCTCTAGTGAACGAGTTATAGTCTCGTGAGGGTTTCCAGAAATGTTACCCACAAACATTATGACTCATAAATTTTCAAAACATGGTAACTTAGTCTATTATCCTCAGAGTAAGAATCTAATTGCCAATTTTTTTAAAACAATTAACAGTGTCACAATAATACATCAAAGAGTCTCACAACAATTAGCACTATCAACATAACTTTTCATTTCAGACATCTCATGTCACTCACAATAAAAGTTTGTTTTGACTTCAAACCTCTCATGTCACTCACAATAAAAACGCTCAGAGATTTGGTATTTCACTCAGTTTATATGTGAGGAAAAGAGTAAATAATGGAAAACAATCATCTCACATATAGTAATATGAAGAACAGACTTTTCAAGAATGGAATGAATATGATCTCATGGACAGGAATATCAATTATTTTTTAGAATGTTAAATCATACACCATAGTTCTTATTTATTTAATCTCCACATCTACGAAACTAACCATCTCTTAAGATCAACTAGGACTTTAATAAGTTGTAATGGGGCTTAGGTAATGGCTAACAAAGAATGGAAAAAAGTATACGAAAAATCTCTAAGAATGTATGCACCCATTGAACTAACACAAGGGCTATGAAGATTAAATCAATGTTCTAACCATCAATTACTTTCTTTATTTTTATTTTATTTTCTCAACCATTTTTTTTTCATTGACATCGTTTTTTTTTCCAACTACATGATTTTCCTCTTCTACTCAATAGAATGTTTCAACACTAAGGACTCATGGTAAATTTGACTCTGTTCTTTCTAATTGCCCATTTCCAACTAACAATCATCCATATACATTCTTAGATAAATTGGGTATTGATAAGGGGTTAACAAATAAAAGGCTATCAACAGCTCAAAGGGCTTCAAAAGGGAACTAATGAGTGGGTAAGTAAAAAGGCTAGAAAAGGTTTAAGAAAAACTTGCCTACATCATTTCTTAAGTTCCGGTTGGTATTATGACATTTCAACTAAATAAACTAAAAAGTTCTAGTGCAATAATTTAATTTTAATGTCATTCTCAAAGCAATTGATACAAAAAATGAGAATAATGAGATCATCAACGACTTAATGCAAACTCAAGAAAAGTTAGAGTATATTTATTTGACCCTTAGAAAGAAAAGAATGGCTCAAAACTTTCACGGGTTAAGTCTCTACTATTATTCTAAGGTTTTCTTGCTCATATCTCACTCATCAACTTCAAATCATGCTAATATGGCTTATAGTGTAAAAAGTTATCGAGTTGAAAAAAATCTCATGAAATAGACCTAACTTAAGGATTATATCAAAGCATATGTTTTCCAATTGATATATATATATATATATATATATATATATATATATATATATGTAGAAGTGACAAGTGAAAGCATGTATTCCTCAAATTTAAAGGCATACTTGAAAGCACATATTCTTCATTGGAAATAACTTAGATGTTGAATGCATTTTCAAATCGAAAATTTGTCACACAATCATAATTAACTATGTATTCAATGGAGATTGAGTAGAATACAATAGTTAATTGTGAAATAAATTTTAGTTCAAAGTTTCTTGAAAAATGCAGAAAAACTCATAAACCTCACCCCCAAACCTAAACCAAACATTGTCTTCAATGTGTAAAATGATGATCATGACAAATGCAGGAAAAAGAAAAGATGAGAGTTAAAGTGATATTACCATGGGAAAGTTTTTTACCAATTTCGACGAAATCTTCCACCAATGAATGCTCGGAGACAGAAGAACTGTGGACTCATCATGATAAATTGATAAAAATAATACAGGACACAAATAAAAAATTTATAATAATAATAATAAATAAAAAATTTACTTATACCAGTTGTAAGTCAAAATTTTTACGAAGCTAACGAGTATGATTGAAATGCAACTAGAAAAGACTCGAAAATCAATCAAGACTAACCATAATGACACAACTGAAACTAGGCTGCCTCCTAGGAGCGCTTGGTTTAACGTCGTCAGCCCGACATCTATGCTTCCTCAATCTGAGTACATAGGATCCTCTAATAACAACGCATCAACCTCGACTTCTGATGTAGGGAACTCTAAAAATGGTTTAAGACGCTGACCATTGACTTTAAAAGCACGACCGTCTTTAGGATCAACAATCTCCAGAGCTCCATGTGGAAACACTGTTTTCACCGTGTAAGGTCCAGACCGTCGAGATCGCAACATGGGAGGAAATAGACGCAACCGAGAGTTAAATAACAAAACCTTTTGGAAAGGTTCAAAGGACTTGCGAAGACAGGATTTATCATGAAACACCTTTGTTCATTCTTTGTAGATTTTAGCACTTTGGTAAGCATCATTCCTAATCTCTTCTAACTCATCAAGTTGGAGCTTACGATGTGATCCAGCCTCACCTATATCAAAATTAAACGTCTTGATAGCCCAGTAAGCACGATGTTCTAATTCTACAAGCAAATGACATGCCTTACCAAAAACAAGTCTATATGGAGACATTCCAAGCAGGGTCTTAAACACTGTCCTATAAGGCCAAAGAGCGTCATTCAGCCGTTGTGACCAATCCTTACGGTCTAGTCGAACAGTTTTCTCCAAAATATGTTTAATTTCCCCATTGGATATTTCAACTTGCCCACTTGTTTGTGGATGATATGGAGTACCTACTTTATGAGTGATGGAGTATTTCTTAACTAGCAGTTCAAACGGTCTATTACAAAAATGAGAACCACCATCACTTATAATAGCAAGCGGAGTACCAAAACGAGAGAAGATGTTATATTTTAGAAATTTGACCACAACCTTGTGGTCATTTGTTTTACAAGGTACCGCCTCTACCCATTTGGAAACATAATCAACAGCTAAAAGAATGTAAAGATAGCCAAATGATGGAAGGAAAGGTCCCATGAACTCAATACCCCAAACATCAAAAATCTCCACAATGAGAATGTTAGTGAGAGGCATCATATTCCTACGAGAAATGGAACCCATTCGTTGGCATCTATCACATGTAGCACAAAATGCATGGGTGTCTCGAAAAATAGTCGGCCAATAAAAGCCACACTACAAAATCTTTGCAGCTGTCTTTTTAGAACTAAAGTGACCCCCACATGCCTGATCATGAGAAAAGGAAATGATACTATGAAATTCACTCTCTGGAACACATCTCCTAATGACCTGATCGGGACAATACTTAAATAAATAAGGATCGTCCCAAAAGAAATGTCTGACCTCAGCAAGAAATTTAGTCTTATCTTGTTTAGACCAGTTAGAAGGGAGTTGACTTGTAACAAGGTAATTCACAATATCTGCATACCAAGGTAACTGGGAAATAGCAAGTAATTGCTCATCAGGAAAGTATTCATTCAAGGGCACATCTGCAGTGGATGATTCTACAAGAAGTCTAGACAAATGGTCAGCGACAACATTTTCGGAACCCTTCTTGTCCCGAATCTCAATATCAAACTCCTGTAACAATAGGACCCAACGAATCAAGCGTGGCTTAGCATCCTTTTTAGAAAAAAGGTACTTCAGCGCTGCATGATCAGTAAAAATGATAACTTTGGATCCTATAAGGTATGACCTAAATTTGTCCAATGCAAAGACAATAGCGAGTAACTCCTTCTCCGTGGTGGAGTAATTAAGTTGTGCATCTTGTAGAGTCCTACTGGCATAATAGATAACATATGGCTTTTTTTCCACCCGTTGTCCTAAGACAGCTCCAACCGCAAAATCAGAACCATCACACATAAGCTCAAAAGGTAAATTCCAATTAAGAGGTTGGATGATTGGAGCCGAAGTCAACAATTGTTTAAGCTTTTCAAAGGCTTTCAAACAGTCTTCATCAAAGACGAAGGCAGAGTCCTTAGCAAGTAAATTGTATAAAGGACGAGTAGCCTTGCTAAAATCCTTAATGAACCTACGGTAAAAACCAGCATGACCTAGAAAAGATTTAATGTCTTTCACCGTCTTCGGTGGTGGGAGACTCAAGATTAAATCAATTTTTGCTTTGTCAACTTCAATGCCCTTGTTAGAAATTATGTGCCCAAGAACTATACCTTGCCTAACAATAAAATGACATTTCTCCCAATTCAAGACAAGATTTTTCTCTTCACACCTCTTTAACACTAGGGTTAAATAATGCAAACACTCATCAAATGAATCCCCAAACATGGAGAAGTCATCCATGAACACCTCAAGAAACCTTTCAACCATATCCGAGAAAATACTAAGCATACACCTCTGAAAGGTGGCGGGTGCGTTACACAACCCAAAAGGCATTCTCTGATAAGCAAAAGTTCCAAAAAGGCAAGTGAATGTAGTTTTCTCTTGATCCTCGGGTGAAATGGGGATTTGGTTATAACCGGAATATCCATCAAGAAAACAATAGTAATCATGTCTGGCTAACCTCTCAAGCATCTGATCGATAAAAGGGAGAGGAAAATGATTTTTCCTTGTGCCTGAGTTCAACTTACGGTAGTCAATACAAACTCGCCATCCAGTGGTCATGCGGGTAGGCACTAACTCATTCTTATCATTTGTGACTACAGTTACCCCTGATTTCTGGGGAACAACCTGAACTGGACTGACCCAAAAGCTATCCGAAATGGGGTAAATAATACCAGCATCCAACAATTTGAGCATTTCGGCTCGGACAACCTCCTTAAGATTAGGATTAAGTCTACGTTGCATTTCACGTGAAGTTTTGGCATTATCTTCCATATGAATACGATGCATACAAACAGTTGGACTTATTCCTTTAATATCCGCTATAGTCCACCCAAGTGATGCCTTATGTTCTTTCAAAATGTTTAGCAATTTACTTTCCTGTTCAACAGTCAATGTCAATGAAATAATAACAGGTAAAGTATTATCAGAACCTAAAAACTTATACTTGAGGGTGTCGGGTAATGGTTTAACGTCAAGCTTGGGTGGCTTTTCAATCGAAGGGACGGGTTGTGACTCACTAAGTGGAAGGGGTTCAACTTTAGACCTCCATGAATAACCAGGAACCATACTAGGGGATGCATCAAGAAAAAAATTTATTTCCCTAATGGAATTATTAATATCAAAGTCTAAACCAGAATGAGTCAAACAAACCGTTAGGGGATCATCTAAGGTGGACTGCGGAAAGGAATTTTCCACCAAACTCTCAATCATGTCAACCTCATGGACGTCTTCAGACTCGGGGGGCTGTTGACTAACATTAAAAATGTTGAGTTCGACAGTCATGTTGCCAAATGACAATTTCATAATTCCATTCCTGCAGTTAATAATGGCATTGGATGTGGCCAAAAATGGTCGACCCAAAATGACTGGGATGTGACTCGAGGGATTGTCAACAGGTTGTGTATCAAGAACTATAAAGTCCACAGGGTAATAGAATTTTTCAACCTTGATAATCACATCCTCTATAACACCACGGGGGACTCTGACAGACCTATCTGCCAATTGCAGTGTTACTCTAGTCGGTTTTAACTCACCAAGACCTAATTGCTCATAAACAGAATATGGCAACAAATTAACACTCGCCCCTAAATCCAATAATGCCTTATCTATCATATGGTCACCGATAATTCAAGAAATAGTCAGGCAACCAGGATCCCTATACTTAGGCGGGGTTCTATGTTGAATAATTGAGCTCACTTGCTCGGTGAGGAAGGCCCCTTTTGCACATATAGCTTCCGCTTCTCTGTGCAAAAATCCTTCAAAAACTTGGCGTAGCTAGGAACTTGCTTGATAGCATCGAGTAATGGGATATTTATGTGGACTTGTCTTTCCATTACATCGTTTACATTTGTTCCTTTCTTTGCCGGAGCTAACCGTGATGGAAACGAGGCTCTAGGCAAGTAAGATGCCTGAGTGGGGTCAGAATCAACATGAGCATCTGTAGAAGGTGAGGCTTTATCAACCTCATTGTCAGATGGAGATGCAACCTGTTTTGACTTAGATGTGGATGCATCGACACTCAAATCGGGTACTTGTACTCGATTGTCAACCTGTTTTCCACTCCTAAGGGCAGTAATAGATTTGACATCTTCATTATAGGACTCAGATGTACTACCAACTGTGAATTGACCAGGTTGACTAGGAAATCTCCCTGGCTCTCTCTCTCAGAAAAAGACTGAGTAATCTTACTCACAGCTATCTTAAGTCTTTGAGTCGTGGCTTTCAACTCAGATATGTCCTTAGAATTCTGATCCATTATACTTGTTGAGCGCTGCAAAAGCTGATTAATCGTTTCCTCTAAACTTGATGAGTTGGATGGATGAACTTGGTTATGGTGGGGCCTAACAGGGCCAGGGGCTTGAGGAGCCTGGGAAACAACAACAGGTCCCCCTTGATGTGGGCCATGGGCCCAGGAGAGACTTGGATGTTTGGTGAACCCTAACTGGTAATAGTTAGGTTACGGATGATTGCCAGGTCGCCGTATCGCATTAAAAGCATTGACTTGCTCAACATAGTATGTCGGATAATCGTTTTGCAAGTCACAATTAGCTATTAAATGACCAGGACTCGAACATGTAGCACATACTTCAGATGAAGCGTTTGCGGGAAGTGCAGGTTGAGTCAAATTCAAGAGTGAATCTATCTTTTGAGTCATGGTCATAATAGTCGTCTCTAACTTTGAGGCAGAAGGGGGTTGAACAGATGTATCTTTAACTGCATATATACCACCCTTACGCCTATCAGACTCCTTTCGGAATAATCTCATTGCTGAGAATTTTCGAAAAGTGTCTTAAAGAATTCCCAAATTTCACTGACACTCATTTTCATTAATGACCCACCACTAGTGGCATCAATCATGCGACGGTTTTGAGGGGTTAAACCATCTTGGAAGTATTGAACTAGCCGCCACTTCTCGAATCCCTGATGGGGACACCTGACAATGAGCTCATTGAACCTTTCCCAACATTCATAGAAATGTTCACTTTCTTTTTGTTGAAAATTAGATAAATCTCGTCAAAGGGCATTTATTTTATGAACAGGGAAGTATTTTGTTAGGAACTTTCTTGACAATGTATCCCATGATGTGATGGATCCTATCTCTAATGCATTTAACCACGATTTCGCCTTGTCTTTCAGAGAAAAGTGAAATAACCTAAGACGGACCGAATCATCAGAAAAGTTTTGGTACTTCAGGGTAGCGCAGATGTCAAGAAATTCTTTGACACGAAGATAAGGGTCCTCTTTCTCAAAACCATAAAAAGTGGGCAAGAGATGAATAATAGATGGTTTGAGTTCGAAACTGTTTGCACTTGTCTCAGGTAAGACAATGCAAGATGGAGCATTACTAGGAAGAGGGGCGAAGTAATCCTTAAAGGCCTTCCCCTCAGCCATCTCAGTGGACAAGGATGATGAACCTAAATAGGTAATGGGAACTTCAAAAAACTCTTCGAATTCTTGTCGAACAAGTCCACTCTTAGAATCACGCACCCAAATATGCATAAACTACTCCTAAATAGACTTCAATTTTTTTTTAAAGCACTAACTCTAAAAATATACACAGGCTTACACGCAATCAGCAACCCATAAATGCACAAGAAACATGCCTCCCTAAGCAATCAACGTTTTTGAGATAAATTATCTTTTTATTTTTGGTGGACAATTATTTCTTATGTAATCTTTATGACAAAGCAATGGGTGCTACAAGTTGATCCTAAGAGTGTATACTTTACACCACAAAGTTCAAAAGAAGTAGGCTAGAGTTTAGTTTCAAAGAAACTGGAATATTGCACAAGAGAAGGAGGTCACAATGGTCCAATTAAGTACTTCCTTGTGCTACCGCTCTATAAGCCAATAGATGTGAGAACGATGTGATGTTAAATGTACATTTGAGGCTTGTGTTCCTAACCCAAAACTGTTAGTTACGCCAATTCTTCTTGTGGATCGTAGCTGACTTATGCCTCGGCGTACCGGGTAAATTACCCTTGTGGCAGTGGCCTCTCAAAGTTCATTGAATGATTAAACCCATCGTCACTTTTAGTAGCGGTCAACACAAAAATTATTGGATTCATCTTGGTCTTGGTTGTCCTATGAACACCGTACCTAAAAGATGGCTCTATCTAACTTGCTAATTGATTTTAATTATGTATGGCTATTGGTTGCACACAACTGGAGTGATGAGGTGGGGATATCAAGTCCCAGCAGTTTCTATTTAGAAGCTGGGTCTGCTTATTATGAATTACTAAATTTTAGCATCCACAATTACAGAAATTAAACAACCAATCATACAATGTCAAACAATTACATAAAACACCCGGGGCGCTATTGTGTGTGATAGAAATACTTACAGTGTGAGTATTCCATTCTGCATAAAAAGTTAGCATAATAAAAAAAATAGCTGACTTCTTTTTATCCGTTTCACTCAACACACAAGCACATGCAAATAAATTTACTGGTCTTGGTCTTAGAAGTCGGATTTCTAGATCACAAGAAATTATTGGGTAACAATTAAAATTGTTTCCCTATAATTTCTTTTGACTTAAAAAATTTTGGTTTTTTTTGTGATTAAACAAAATGAAAAACAGTAGAGTTTAAAAATTATTACACCACACACTCGTAAAATGAGGTGAAAATAAAATTAAAATTCTCCTCACAAAATAAAAAATTAATAAAAACTTGGCTTGACGTTTGCACGATCGTCCAATTTTCTCGAGAAGCATGTAATCTGTAATATATGCTTTCTACCTGTTAATACCTGCAAAAACAAAAAAAAAACAAAAACAAGTATCAAAACTTCTAAGACTTAAAAGAAATAACTAAAAACTAAAATCATGCCTATCCTACAAGCAAAAAAAATCTTATATCTTACCTAATTATTTTTTAACCTAAACTACAAACTAGTGAAAATAAACTCTTAAATTCAATTACACCGCTACAATCCCCGGCAACGGTGCCAAAAACTTGATGCAGATTTGACTAACCTAAATAAAAAGGTTAATTTTACCCACTTGTAATAACTGCAAGTGCACAGTGTCTAACTAGTAGACAAGGGCAAGTACAAGTCGATCCCACAAGGACTGTGGTTGCAATTAAGTTTCAGAGTTGACTTAAACTAATTTAAGTGGGGGTTACAACAATTAAAATATCTAAACTAAAAATCAAATTAAAAAAGTAGAATAAAAAGTCCTTAAGAATATGAGAAGGGAAACCAAGGCATTGAATCCACCAATTCAGTTTTTCAAGTTATTTTAATCTAACTTATTATTTTCTAAAGCGAGAAGCTTTAGGGATGAGAATCCCTTGCTTGCATCAATGATGTGATCGTTAAGAACAATTTAGTTTCAAAATCCAATGTTACATTTAACTTTAGCATAAATTATATACTCCTAGCATTCAGTGTTTTATTACGGCACACCAATCACAAGTCTAACTTAACCAATTAAAAATAATGATGTAAATATTAGTAAAGAAAAATCTAATCACCGACTAGTCTAGATCAAAACCGATATAATCGGTGAAAGTAATTTACTAATACTCAGAAATTAAATGTATTTTTGTAGTTAAGCACATATCATCATCATCATCATCAAAGCCCATTCCCGAGATTTTCGGGGTCGGCTACATGGATTTTGGTCCTCCAGGCAATGCAATCTTCCCACAGTTCCTCACCTAATCCAAGCTCAATGATATCTTCATTCACCGTCTTCATCCAAGTTTTCAACGGTCGTCCCCTCTGTCTACACCCTCCATTAACTTGCCAATTTAAACATTTTCTAATTGGCGTCGTGCTTGGTCGCCTCCGCACATGACCAAACCAAGTTAAACGTCTTTCTCTAATTTTTTCTTCTATGGGCACTACACCTAAGTATTTCCGAATTCTTTCATTTCTAATTTTATCCTTACGAGTTTTACCACACATCCACCTTAACATACGCATTTCTGCTACTGCCATCCTATGCGTATGTTGTCCCGTAGTGGCCCAACATTCTGAACCGTATAGCATGGCTGGTCGAACAATTGTCTTATAGCATTTCCCTTTTAGCCTTGCAGGCATCCTTCTATCGCATAATACTCCTGACGCCATTCGCCATTTCAACCAACCAGCTTTAATCCTGTGGTCTACATCTGCTCCAATAGCCTCATTCTTTTGAATTATAGACCCTAGATATCGAAAAACCTCACACTCCGGGACCTCGACACCTTCGATCTCAATTGCATTACTTCTCCCTCTTGGTTCACACCCAAAGTTGCACACTAGATACTCCGTCTTCGAACAGCTAATTCTAAAACCTTTACTCTCTAATAATAAAATAAAAAAGTTAAACTAGAACAAACTCTTGAAACCCAATTGGTTTCATCTTAGCCTTGGCGAAGGGTTTAGCTCTCCATGGTAGCGGTGGTCACGACGTCAATGGAGGTGGAAGTCATCTCTGTACGGACGTAAATCCCGAGAAAAGGGCTGCTGATGGTCTGTGGTGGCTTAGAGCAAACACTGAGGTGCAAATAACTAAAACTATTTTCAAAAACTGTTTTCTCCCCCCCCCCGAAAAGCAGCACTCTTCATCTCCAGCGAGATGCCCTACTCCGCCGCTGTTGCTTCGCTCTTCGCGAGCGTTCTCTTCTCCCTAATTGGCTCCGGTACCTGCAAAAAGACAGAGAGAGGGTCAGGAAACAACGAGATAACGAAATGACGATAAGGAGAGGAGCGATGGTTCTCTGTTTCATGACGGTTGATGGCGTGGTTGCGTGGTCTATTGTGATGCAGGAGCAGAGAGAGAGAAGTGGAGGAGGGAGAGACCGTGGAGAAGAAAGGAAAACAGGAAGGAGGATCGAGAGAGAGACGAGCGAAAGAGAACAAACAGGAGGGAGAGAAACAGGGAGCACCCTGCTCCTGTTGCGGTGGTGGTGCATTTGATGGTGGATGGCGTCGGTGTGGATGATGGAACAGAGAGAGGGACAAGGAGATGGTGATGGCGGCTGTGTTCTGAACAGAGTGGGTGGTGGTATGTTTTGGTGGTTGTGCATGGTTGTTAGCGAGGAACAGGGAGGTGAGAGCGTTTGGTGCTCGGTGGTGGTGGTGGCTGTGTGGCGTGATGACGTGAAACAGGGTTGTCACGCCCCTGTTTCAGTGGGAAGAAGGAGGAGGTGGCGATGGTGACGATTGCGGGATGATCACCCTGTCGATTTTCCTATTGAGAGAGGATTGCCGGTAGGGTGGATTGGTGTGGTGGCTGGAAAAGAGAGGAGGGGAGAAAGAACGTGGAAAAGGAGAGAAGAAGAGCTAGTCCCTTTATCCAAATGGGGAGAGCTAAATAGGGTTCTCCTATTTTCTTGGGCTTGGGTTCTCCAAAAGGCGTTGGGCTTGGGGTTTTAGGTTAACATTTTGGATTTGGGCTTAGGTTAAATTAGGTGAACCTAGGTTTATTTAGGTTATGTTCAGATATGTGACTCTCTGCTTTGTGCCACCGCTAGAATCGATCAATTGTCATTCCTTAAATTGTCGCCTTAACACGATTTCATCGTTCACGCTAAAATTCCTACAAAGACATGAAAACGAAATAATTATTATAAAATATAATAATTGAAACACTATCATATATAAATTAAGGGATATATTATGTAATAATTATGTGAATATCACCTACTGACTAAACTTTGGTTGGGTTCGACGATCATCGTCTATGGAAGGATGGTGACACCTGACAAGCCATCATAATCAGACGTTGATAGCACTGACTAGAATCTATTGTGATCAGTCGTCACTGACTAAGCTTTGGTTTTGTTTGGTTTGGTGACAATTATCCATAACTGAACAATAGTCCTTGGCAAGCCGTCTCGATCAGGCATTAGAGCGCTGACTAAGCCCCCACTCTTTAAGCCGTCATCATCCACTTTTGGCGGACTAAACGTTATTGCGGACCAGAAGCTATCATTATTGGTAGAATTCGACTAAGATTTGGTTAGGTTCGACGACCATTATCTGTAGTTGGATAGTGGTCCCTAGCAAGCCATCGTGGTCAGACATTCGAGCGCTAACTAAGCTTCCACTTTCTAAGACACCGTCATCCGCTTTTGGCAGACTAGGGTTAGAGTAGATTAGAAGTCATCGCCATCATTATGAACTGACTAAGCGTTGATCGGGTTAGGCCTCCTCTGGCCTTGGGCGTGCAAGTCTGACTTGGGCGTCCTAACTTACTCAACTAGCCTAGTAGTCTGATATGAAAGTTGAACCAATGAATCTGATTCTGAAGTTGGATACCTTGGATTTTATTAATAATATCGCTACTGGCGTGTTTCGCGTTGCATGGGAGCTTAAGGCCTTCGTATTATACTAGGCTGGATCTGGCAGGGTACTTGCTTGGGCCTATTTGTTGGGGGTCGTGTTGTAAAGATTAGCATGCCAGGTGTACGACGTAAATTGCGAGACGGTTCAATGTCAATTACTCCCCCCCCCAGTTAATGGGGCTGCGTGCAGTGCCTTTAATTCAATGAATGTGGACTTGTGCATTTGTAATTGGAACCTTAGTTTCCCTATTTCTCGTATGACATTTAATGTTGTCATAACTGTTGATTGGCTTCGTTTGTAAGTCGTCGCACCTATATATAGGTTGGAGTTCACCATTTCAAAAGCCATGGATGCTCTAGAGAATGTTCCTGAAATGCATCCCTTCAGAAAATATGTTTTGGGTTTTCCAAAAGCTAAAGAAAGATCTTTGTTGTTGGAGTCTTCAAATGTTCTGACATTTGCGTCAATGAGTCTTAAAAAAACCTACTTTTATGTGATTCCACCTAGTTTGGGCAAACATCCAATTGGTTCCATGGGACCTTGTAATTTCTTCTTACACTTCGAAGAAGAAGTACACACTCCTTCTCTGGGTTAAGTTTGTCTTCCATCTTTCGGTGTTCTAATGGTGTCTTGCGCCATTCGATCTCAGAGATAACACCCGCAACCAACCTTGGGTGGCTTTATCCTACTATCCCTACTGGGCTTCACGCGTGACGCCACAGCTGGAAGACAGGTAGGCGGAGTGGAGCTTTGATGGTCGTGGTCTGAGGTGATAATTTTGTACTACCTCAATCATCCTTCGTTCGGTGGACATTCTCATCTGCCTTTTTTGTTTCCTTTTGTTCCTCTTCACGAGGCAGATTGGTGAAGCAAAGAATTGTGCTTGTACTTTGAGCCTTCTTCAAGTACTTTTGTATCATTTTCAAATCCTTTCCGAAGATAGATTGGCGGAGCAAATTTTTGACATATGTTGGAGCAGATAAATACTTGCATCGGACTTAGATACATGTGATAAATTGTTGTACTTGTCAACAATCAAGCTTTGTAATAACTTTCATTGCAATCAATAAAGTATGTTTTATTCCTTGAATATGTCTTGTGTGAACAATTCTCCTAAACTAAAAAATAAAAATAAACAAAATAAATCAAAGCAATAAAGTAGTTCGATTCTAAACAAAAACTAAGCTAATCTAGCCCTAAAAGAAATGTGCACAGTCCTGACTCATACCGTGTAGCTCTTTTGGTGAACTGTCAGGTATCACCATGTTGGCAAAGTAACTGAAAAGTGAACTTCGCGCTGGCAGGCAGTTTCCCACTGGTTGTTATTGTACTGAGGAGGCGCCCGATTGCTGAAGTGTTAATACTTAGCTTTGTGCTAGGCTAGATTTTATTTCCAACACTGAATTTTGGCTCATCGAATAGCTGAGCCTAGGTTGTTGGAGCTTTGTCACTGTTTGCTTGGGGGTGATCGTCCCTTCACTTATTGGCCCGGTGTCTAATGTATCGACCACCATGAACTCCTAGACAAGGTACTTTCATAATTGCGGCTCTTCTGCCACTACTATTAAGCTAATCCTCCCAATAGGGAAACATTTCTCTTCGCTGAATCCGACCATTGGATGGTTGGCAGGTGTTAAGTCCGCCTCCTTGAGTTGCATGTTGCGAAAGCGTTGAGAAACATGACGTTTAAAGAACTTCTTGTGTCCACCAAGGCCCTTTTCACTACCTACTTTGAAACTAGAACTGAGATGACCTGAGCGTCATTGTGGGGAGAATGAATGCCCTGAAGGTCCTGGTCCATGAACGTCAGCGGTGGGATGGGGCTCTGAATACATGCATATTGCACTTGTCTGTCTTCACAGGTGGGTTGTGTCTTCTTACTGGACCTGTTTGATTGCTCGCCTTTAGAGCCGACTCCATGAAGCCCATATACAATGCCAAGAGTTTTTTTCTATCTCCTTAGCGGAGTCTTCTTTTTCCTTTGCCTGATCCTGCCTCTTCTTCGGGCTTACGAACTCTTTGAACTTCCCTTTCGGATCCAATACTCTATCTCGTTCCTGAGACCCATATAGTTTTCAATGTCGTGGCCGCCCTCCTTATGAAATGAGCAATATTTGTTGTTATCATGGCCGGGGGGGGGGTCTCCTCACTGTTTTGAGGGCCACTTTAGCTCCTCCAAATTCTTGACAGATTTCTGGACGTCCAACAGACTAGAGTTGAGGGGAGTAACAAACCTAGCATTGACGTAGTTGGAGGCCTTATCTTGCCTTGCCCGACTAGAGTCGACCTTGTTATCATTGTGTTTCCTCTTTCTCTCGTCATCACCCTATTTCTTCCCCTCATTTTTGCTTCTGGATGCAGCCAGATTCCACCTCCCTCTTGGCGGTCAACATCTCATCGAGAGTGATGCACTCTGTGCATTCTTTAGTAAGTCTGACATACCGTTGGAGGGTTCAGAGTGAGGAAATCATAGAACTTGCCCCTTTCTGAGGATAAGGCCTTAACGCGGTGTCACTACTGTAGCAGAAGATGAGAGTCAACTCATCGTTAAAATGTGTAATGTATTCCCATAATGTTTCGCTGGGCTTTTGTCTGAGGTGAGGAGATAATGCGGGCCATTCGTAGTTCACTGGCTGCTGATGAATCGTGTAAGGAGCGTTTTTGCCAATGTCTGAAATGAGTCGATGGACCTCGAAGAGAGGTTGTGGAACCAGGTCAACGCTGACTTTTTTAGGCTGGTAGAGAATGACCGACACATTATTTCTTTGGATCCTTTTTTGAGTGCCATTAAATGTTGGAAGTGGCGCAAGTGATTGGACGGGTCAGTCGTCCTGTCATAGAACTCCAGCTTTTGCGGAGTGAACTTCCTCGGCAAAGGCTCGTTCATAACAAGTTCCATGAACGACGGGACAGTGAGGTTGAACAGTACGTCAGGATTGGTGGTCCCTAGTCTAATGGGGTTTTAGGAGACTTGTCTGTTAGCCCTGGACGTCGATTCTTCGTCTTTGGTCCACTAAGAACCTCCAGTGGCAGCGTGGTTCTCCTGAACATGTTCCCTTGAGTTTTTCGGAGACTGGGCTTTTTGTTGCTTCTGTTCTCCTTCTGCGGGTGGAGGGTTTTACTGGGTGAGAATCTCCAGTGCTCGTACAATCTGATGCATCTGGGTTGACAGTAGATCCACCCTTGGGATCGCCGCTGCTGCAACTGGTGCGGGGGTCTAATTTTGTTTCTCCCATGGTGCCAGTTTCGTCGAAACTGGTGGCGCTCTCATAGTACGAGCGTTAAAGGGCTCAGCGATGTATCCATTGTACGAGGTCTCGTGGTCACCATATCTATGTACTGTGAGGCATGGTGGTATCACTTTTTTTAAAGGAACTTCGTCGTTTCCCATGGACAATGCCAAATTGATTTAGTCAAATCATGTTCTCCCTTGATCTTGACCTGGACCTGGACCTGCACAGGGAATGCACGTGAGCAAGGACCATTGTTGTTGTGTTCGATGGCACTCCAATGCTAAAGCTAGACAAGGCTGGAAGAAAGCTTGAAGTTGTAAATTGGGTTATATAGCGTGCTTTTCTTTGTCAAACCCGTGTCTTATTTATAATGCGAGAGTCCTCGTTCGGCTAGGCCATTGGTGATGTAGTTTAGAGAAAGAGATCTTGCTGGAGATCATTTCCTTGTTGGGAGACGTCTATGTAGGAGAGTTTCCTTACACTACTTGTGCTCCTAGATATGTGGGAGAGGTTTCCCTTTTGAAGTGTTGTCCATGCAAGGAAGTTTTCATGCACGATTTATACTTTGGGATATGTTTCCTAGTCGGAACCAATGTGTTGTTGGCCTACCCATCTTAGGAGATTCCCCAAATACTTGCATGATTAGGTCTTTTGGGTATTGGGCTTTACCATGTGACGTGTGGGCTTAATAGGGCGTTGCAACTTGGATCCAACCTTTTGGATTCTGCCAAGATGGCCTTATTATTGTCTGGGCCTTGCCCGATTTGGTGGGCATCTGGGCTGGCTTTGTCCTCCTGACGAGATCATCGTGACACGCGTACGGTGTAGATTAAAGGAGGATTTGGTGTATCCTCACTAAGGTAAAGACTCAGTCAAAATTTGAATCAGTTGGGGAAAGTTTTCAAACGTCAACAATGAGTTCATCCTAAACTTTGAATTCGCCAAAACATGAAGTTCATGATTTTTGGTTGAATGCACAATAAGATGTCGGTTTCATTTATTTTTGTTACGATCGACTCATCTCATTTATGTGGAAAATATTGAAAATATTATCGACCTGAAATCTTTGAGACGTTTTTAATAAATATTTTTTTTTTAAATTTATAGTGCTTGTATTGAACATTTATTTCAATGATACAAGTTTATCTAAATTCAACAAGCTACTAATTAGTTATGATAATTTTAATTTTGAAAAAGAAAACACACAAATATTTCTCTTCCCGCCACATATATCATTCCACCAACTTTTTTTTTAACTATTTTTCATTTTCTTTGCCCTTTTACATGTTTTATATTTAGAAACATGTCTTTATAGGAAATGAATCTCAACCCTCAACATACTTCTTCTCAACTTTCAATCTAGTAATTTTTTATCTCAAATTTTATATGAATAGTGAAACACCGATATATATACATAAAGTTTTTATGCACTAGTTTTTATTTTTCCTTTTTTCATTTTTTATGTTGGTGCGAACAAAATGATTTTAGTAATCCATTTCTCGTTCATTGGAATTAAAATTAACATACTACATAAGATAAGATCTTTTTTTATGATGTATAAAAAACATGGCAAAGCACACTATAAAATTAAAGTCGGTAAATAACCTAATCCTATATCAAATTAAACTCACTACTAGAACCTAAGTCGACCATAAATTAAATTCAATTGAAACAGAAGGGAAGAGGGGAAAAACTATTGAATCATGTATGAAAATTATTTGATTTTTTTCCCTCAATCATATTCTACATATGTTCATGATATGCGCTATAGTTTTCACATAATGAGTAACCATATCGGTTTAGAAAAGAATTGTTCACATAAACTCTTGGAGAAAATGTTTCGCCATGATTTGTCATTGTTTATTTATTTTCTACAATACACATTTATGGTCACATATTTTGGCTCACGTGTGATATAAAAGACCCTGAGAGATAAACTACATAAAAAGTTCATAGTCAAATTACAATACAACATGTCACATTGAATTTGCAATTATAGTTTTCCTTACAAAATAGAAAGCTCACTGTTTTATTGATTGCTTCTTAGAAATTAGAGATTTTACATAAAAATTTCTATGGAGAAAAAATAGGAGATCTCCAGATAAAAAAATTATGATACTATCCTAATTATATGTTTTAGACTTCTTTGAAATAACAATGATTCAATGAGGTTAACCTCAACAAAAACTCGGTGAGGTCGCGACTCTCCATTAGGGGCGAGCACGGGACGGGATGGACGAATATACCCATCCCGTTCATAAGGGATCGGAACGGGACGGGACGAAATCAGCGTGCTGTCTGTGATTGCTACGAAGATTATCATCATATAAGAACGTGAAAAATAAGTTTCTTATAATTAGATATAGATGTGACATGCAAATATAAGGGTAGCCACTAAATCCCTTAACAATGAAGTCGAGTGGGCTGACTTTTAGAAAATAACATGATAAATGGGACCCACAAGAGTATTGTGTCGCTGTGATAGCCTTCCAACTGATTTTACAATTTCATTACTGTGGGAAACAAAATTCATGGTTCCTTGACAAAATGACATTTCATCTTTTGTTAGGGAAGAAATATAGACCTATTGGTGATGCTCTAACATATTCATAATGTTTTACCATCAATACATATATTGTAATTAAAAAAAATTATTTTTACAGCTCGGGGCATCTCAAATTCTTGGCTCCGCCCCTGAATGTTCCCTTCTGAATATGTATTACTCAGTTAATTTTTATTTTTCATCTTCACCTGGGTATTATCAATATTTGTAAGTTAAATAATTGGAGCCACTTTTATTGGGAATCCAAGCAACAATCTGTTATCTTTCTCTTGCTTAATGAATATTTATTTCTTGAAGTAACATTTTTGTTACCACTGCAAACACCATGAGTTTCTGTCAGTCATCTGTAAATTTATATGAATAAAAATAAATAAATAATAAATATTAAAAAATTAGCTCGGGACGGGACGGGATTGGCGGGATTGAAATCTTCATCCCATCCCATTCTAGATCAAGACGGGACGGGATCGGGATGAAATTATTCAATCCCATTGAGACCCGAAAAAATCGGGGCGGACGGGACGGAATCGGGATCGCGGGATGGGATGCCCACCCCTACATTTTTGTTACCTCTCCACCATTGGATCTAACAAATCATTCCAAACCAATTCCACTCTCTATTGATAACAAAATTAAACAGGCACTAATTGCAAGGCTAATGGTGGTCCAAGGAGATTATCATTCAAATCACACTTGGTTGTGCTAATGGTTTATGTAAGATGCATCATTGGTGATGCAGTCATTTTTTGCTCCTGTTTTGACCTTGACCTGCAAACCTGCACAAGAAAAATAGTGAGCCATGAACCACCGTTTTGGTGGTCGATGGCACTCCGTTGCTAAAGTCAGACAGGGATATGAGGAAGGTGTAATGTTGTAAACAGAGAATCTGTAGCATACCTTAGCTTAACAACCTCATGTCTTATTTATAGTGCAAGAGTCCTAGTTCGATCAGTCCATCAATGGCACAGTTTTGGGATTACGAATCTTCGTGGAAATCCTTCTCTAATTAGGAGTCATTCTGTGGAGGGAAGTTTCCTCTGTTAGCCTTGTGCTCCTAGATACCTGCGAGAGATAGTTTCTATTTGAGAGTAGTTTATAGGTAGAAGTCTCCATATGTGATACGTACTCTGGAATATGCTTCCTAGTTGGAGCAAAGAGTCGTTGTAATTGCCCGTTCGAAGTTGGATCCTTAAGATACTTGCCTTAACGGGGCTTACGGGTATTGAGGATAGCTATAAGACACATGGCCTAGCAGGCTGTAAGAACTCGAGACCTCTTTGGCAGACTGCACTTGAGCCGAGGCCTAGAACCGCGTTGTGCCAGATCAGTGTTGGGCTAACGCTTGGGCCTATCATTCCTCGAGATCATCATGACACGTGTGCGGCGCAGAGTTGGACCATTTTGGTGTATCATTATCTACTTCCCCTGAATTAGTGGGCCATCACATCAGTTCACTAAGTTATTTCTTGAAAAAGATATGTCGCTCCATGATGATTGAGTCTGAATCGTCGTTTGAGCATGCGCTTCATTAATAAACGTGCATCATTCAATAGAGAAGATGAAGGGAATTCCATCCCTATTTAGGTCATTTTTTGTGCGGAGACTAACTCTTTTATTTTCTTTCTTTTAGAGATCTTGTTATGTTTACTTTTGATTGAAAAGATTGTTCGTCTTCTCCATGGCTCAACAAAACCTTTTTAATGACGCAACTTTGGCCAATGGCTTTGAGGTTTTTTGAAGACAGATTATTTTCTGAATCGGGCCTTGCTGAAAATCCGTACAAATTTCGGGGTCCCCAAGGACCTGCCATTATATGCTCTAAAGGATGACCACGCACCAATATTGCCACCGGCAGGGTTCATCTGCTTGCACCATGGGATGCTCCGAAGTGAAGTCTATTTTCCTATTCTGGATGTGATTAGGGACTTCCTTGGAATTCCTCCGGCCTAGTTGGTGCCTAATGGGTACAGGATCATTTTTTTCATTTGGATTAGGGCGAAGGAAGATGGCGTCTGCGTGGCTCCACAAGTGATCTAGTTGCTAACTTCTCCTCGGTTGAACAATCACATTGTTTGTAAGATGACATCACCGGCTCGGTTTGAGAATTTGCCTGATTAAGTCCTGGCAGAAGTATTGCTTCTTGGCTTCTATAGATTCAAAGTACTTTCAGTTCAAGGGTCATCCGCTCAAACGAGAGCTCAAGCCACTTCGTAAGTGTATCTTTATCTTTTGATTTTGTTGCTCCTAATTGCATGCTAATCTTTGTTCGTGTTCCCTCGT
>QNQO01004914.1:0-14589 GCA_003290165.1 Berberis thunbergii | reverse complement strand
AATGGACCCATGAATCAATACGCCATACATCGAAGATTTCCACATTATATATAGGATGTTGTGGCATTTGATCTCTAGAGCCTAAATTACCTGTTCTTTGACACCGGTCACAAGTAATGTAAAATAATCCAGCATCTTTAAATAAAGTGGGCCAATAAAAATCCACATTCTAAAACCTTACGAGCTGTTCTTTGAGTTCAAGTGCCCCCCACACCATAGGAATGACAATATGTCAATATTGAATTAAATTCAGAATCTGGTACACACCTTCTAATCAGTTGATCGGTACAGTGCTTCCATAGATAGGGATATCCCATACAAACTGTTTCGCCTCTTTCTTGAGCTTATCCTTCTGTACTCGAGTTAAGGTGTTTGGAATCTGTTTGGATACAAGGTAATTTACAATGTCATCATACCATGGTTCACTTACCTCGACCAAAAATAGTTGCGCATCAAGAAAAGTCTCAAGAATTGGCAGGGTTCCTCATTGTGCACCAAATGGCTCATGTGTTCAGCTACCACGTTTTCACTCCTTTTTTTATCCCTGATCTCCACATCAACTCTTGAAGAAGAAGTATCCACCGTATAAGTCTCGGTTTCGCTTCTTTTTTGTAAGCAAGTATTTTAAAGCTGCATGATCAGAGTAAGTTATAACTTTAATTCTAATTAAATAAGATCAAAATTTCTCTAAAGCAAATATAACAGCTAAAAGCTCTTTTCAGTTGTGGAATAATTCAATGAGTGTCATTCAAGGTTTGGGAGGCATAGTAGATGACGTGAAGACGTTTTCCCTCCGTTGGCATAATCCGATGTGTCACACATAAGCTCAAATGGAAGACTCCAATCTGGTGGTGCGTTGATAGGTGCTGATGTCAACAACTCCTATGCTTGTCAAACGTTGTCTGACAGTCATTATTGAACTCAATGGCACATCTTTTTGTAGGAGTTGACATAGTGGTCCAGAAATCTTAGAAAAATCTTTGATAAATCACCGATAGAATCCTGCATGTCCAAGAAAATAACGAACCTCTCTCATCGAAGTAGGAGAGGGTAAGTAACGTAAAAGATTATTTTAGCTTTATCAACCTCAATACCCCTAGTTGAAATCACATGACCTAAAACAATACCTTGGTTAACCATAAAGTGACATTTTCCCAATTTAATACATGGTTAACCTCAATGCATCGCTTCATAATCAATGCAAGATTATCTAGACAATGGTCAAAAAAATCACCCAAAACACTAAATTATCCATAAAAATTTCTATGTTTTATAAATAAAGTCTGAAAATATACTTACCATACATCTCTGGAGGTTGTCGAGGCATTACACATACCGAATGGCATTCTTCTATATGCAGAAGTGCCAAATGGACATGTAAAAGGTTGTCTTTTCTTGATCCTCTGGAGCGATGACAATCTGATTATATCCTGAATAACCATCAAGAAAACAATAAAAAACACGACCGACCAACCTTTCAAGCAATTGATCAATAAAGGGGAGAGGAAAATGATATTTCCTAGTAGTTGCATTCAACTTTCTATAGTCAATACAAACCCGCCACCCTGTTTGTATTCGCGTGGGAACCAACTCATTTTCCTCGTTCTTTACCACAGTCATGCTAGACTTCTTCGACACAACTTGCACTAGATCAAGGAGTTTAATGATTTCTTTCTTCAAAACTTCCATCATAGGGGGGTTTAGGTGGCGCTGAGCTTTTCTAGTGGGTTTTGCACCTTCCTCAAGAAGTATACGATGCATACATGTGGTAGGGCTAATACCCTTTATGTCTGCCAATGTCCACCCAATTGCAATCTTGTATTCCTTCAAAACTCGAATAAGCTTTTCCTCCTCTAAATTTGTGAGTGATGATGATATGATGACAGCAATGTCTCATCATCTTCCAAATACACGTACTTCAAGTGATTCGGTAACGGTTTAAGCTTAAGTGTAGGTGCCTGAATCACAGAAGGTAAAAGTTTATTAGTAGAAAGGGGAATTCACTAACAATTCGTGGCATTGACTCCAAGGTTGCCACAGTATCAATGATATCCTCCCTTATGTTATCGATCGATATCTTCATATTCTCACAAAGGACTCAATTTCTCTCATATCCGGCGCCAGTAGTAATGGCGATTTCAAGCTCATCCTCGTTCATGACGTCAAGAAATTCCTGGAACAAAATATCCGCCACGTCAATAGAAAAATAAGAATGATTATCAACAAGATACCTCGTTGAAGCCATTCACATCACCATCAAATTCCATGGTCAGTTTCCTCGCATGCACATCAATATTGTTCTTATAGTTTTCATGAAGGGGAACCCTAAAATAAGAGGGAAAGGTGTTGACAATGCCGAATCACTACGCCAAAAGGCTTGGTTAGCTACATGGAGATGGCCACGGCTCAAACCGTTAGTTTATTTTCCATGACCTAAAACGTGGCTAAACCTTAAAGCCGTCACTACACAAAAGGCTTGATTAGCTACATGAAGATGGCAACGGCTCAAAACCGTTAGTTTATGTGCACGGCCCCAAACCGTGGCTATAAAAAAATTTGCTTTGGCGCCATTGCGAAAACAGTTTCGCGGTCTTGCGAAAAAAATTGGAGGTACCGCTCCTTCCATTTTCATTTTAGGGAAGGAAAGTAGAGGAGAGTGGGGAGCAGGGAAGGAAAGTGAGAGAGATGGAGTGAGGAGCAGGGAAGGAAAGAAAGAAACGATTTTTCATTTTCGTTTCAAATTAGGGTGAGGAGTAGGAAAGGAAAGCGATTATCCATTTTCGTTTCAAATCAGGGTGAGGAGCAGGGAAGGAAAGCGGTTCTCCATTTTCGTTTCAAATCAGGGTGAGGAGGTAGGTTTTTTTTCTTTGGTTCGATTGTTTCTTTGTTTTAAGCTTATCAAAAGAGTGGGTTTGGGGTGCAAGGGTTAGGGTTCAAGAACCAACGCTACTCTCTCTTTACAGACCCAATCGATTGAGCTTCTTCACTCAGATTCAGTGAATTCAATCAACCAGTTGTTGCAATCGATACATTCAATCGATTGAGGTGTCAGAGAGTCTGAGCGACTTAGTTTGGGTTTGTAAATTGCTGTAATCGATTTTTGCTGATTTGTGTTTCTTTATTGTAATTTTCATATTGTTTTGAAATTAATCTCATGTTTACCACTTCATCACAAATTTTCCCATGTAATTCTGTGGTGGCTGTGAAATGGGGTTTTATTGAGAGAGATAGAGATCGAATCAAAACTTTGGATGAGTCCATTTCAGTGTTGATCTTCCCTATCAGTGTTGATGTTGGATTGATTTCACAGTTTTGTGTAAAAGAATGAATTGATTTTGACTTTCTTAAAATTTGATCTTGACAGGGAATATCTACTAGTGAGACTTGGATCAAGCAGTCAAGGAGAAGGTAGGTAATTAAAAAAAAAAAATTTATTAGTTTGTATGACTTTATTGTCAAATTTCTAAGAACCAATAAGGAGAATGAAATTCCATTTTGGACCAAAAAGAGATGACCAAGTTAGTGATTGCGAAAGGGTTTTACCTCGAGAAAGGAATCTTAAATATTGCTGCTATGTTCTGTATTTTTTCTATTATGAACGGTCTGGTAATAAATTTGATACGATACATACATTGATCTAAGATATTTAAATATAAGATGATGCAGGGATCTACTGTCCATGTACACGTGACACGAATAAATGGATAGATGATAACCAATAGCTTGCAAATATGTTTTTTGTTTGGAAAGTGAGCAGGGGTTTTGAGAATCTCCAAACCTTATATTAATAATAAAATAAAGGATGATGAAGCTTACAATCGCTCAAGAATTCACTAGTGCAAATATATGTTACAATGGAAGTGTTTTTGGGACCTCCTAGCTTGGATAAATCTTATTTATGTCTTTTATATACTTAAATGTGTAATATGTTTTTGGGACATCCCTTGACGTAGGAATGATAGATAGGTTTCATTCTAAGCTGGTAATATGTTGCAAGCAAAAAGGTTCAGTGAGAAGCAAGTGCACAAAAATATTATGATATCTAGGGAAGTTTTGAATGATTGTTCTCTATCAGCTTCCTAGCGCCAAAGTTGATTGCCTAAGGTAAAAGCACAGATGTAGTCCGCCCTACCCCCTTCCTTCTCTTGTTGAACTTTGCAAGTTGTGCGAATTAGACAAATCTTACTAGGAAAAGAAGTAGGTTCATATTCGAAGGTCCAAATAAGATAGATGGCTAATGGAGGTTTTATGTTTTATCAAGATGGACATAACGGTGAATGAATTTGGAGTGGAATTCAAGTATTCAACTTATAAAAAAACTCTCCCTTGAAGAGTCTATTCCAATTCTTGCTCTATCAAAATAACTCTTTATTGCACGTTGAGAATAGAGAGACAATATGGAAATGAAAAATATACAAATGGAGTGTCAAAACCAAAATTTTTATATCATTGTTTGTTCTAAGTTCATCTTCATATTTTGCTCTT
The DNA here is from genome assembly GCA_003290165.1 of Berberis thunbergii. Classification (NCBI taxonomy): domain Eukaryota; kingdom Viridiplantae; phylum Streptophyta; class Magnoliopsida; order Ranunculales; family Berberidaceae; genus Berberis; species Berberis thunbergii. The sequence continues at coordinate 10,104 of QNQO01004914.1, read as the reverse complement.
TTCGAGGTGTGATTATAGCCTTCGGCCTCATATAGCTTCTTGTTGGTAACCCTTTGGGTGTACTTCTATTTTATTTCTGTTGTATTTGTGGTTATAGTGTTTAGAGATATCTATCTCTGCCTTTTCTAGATTGTTCATTTTCATCTCTGCCAAGGAAATCAATCGTTCTCTTTAGACATGGTTGTTGAGGAATAATATCTATTTCAGGCATCAGAGTCCTCATGGAAGTTAGTCGGATCCAGCACCGACCAGCCTGGGCAGCAACTCCCTTCTCTACTCCAGATGCAACAGAGAAATCAAGGTTTTTTAGATGACAAGCATCAGTCTACAGCTGGTACAATTAACTACATGAAGTCCCTTCTATATTCTATTGGACAGTCTGTGGTTGGGAGTGCACTGATGCAGTCCTGAATCACAGGGTACATAAAAAATTTTGATTATAGGGGATTCTGCAATTTCAATGTCTGCATTTTATGTCCATTGCAGCTTATGCATTTCTAATTGGATTTTTTCCTCCAATGTAGACAAGTAGTACCCAGTCCCAGCAAACAGTGCCATCTCTGAGCTCGGTGAGTAGGACAACTACTTCATCATCCTCCCCAGGTTTCCTACGCTCTTCACGATCAATAACTGGTAATTCTCTAGATATTAGTTACTTCCAACTACTTCAGATACAATTCTTTGTTCTATTATAGACTAAAAGTACGCTGCAAGTGCCTATCATGATTATCAGTTTCTTTCGTTATTATTATTAAACTCTGTAGGCATGCCTAGACAACACTTGTATAGTACTGGGTTTGGTTCTGCTTTGAACATTGAAACACTTGTTGCTGCTGCGGAGAGGAGGGACACTCCAATAGAGGTATTTTGCTTCTTAACTTCTTATTTAGCTTGCAGTGGTGGATGCATGAATCCAGCTACATTGTCACTGGGCACAACAAATGAGAATTTCAAGGTATATGTGTTATCTTCATCCTTTTGTTTCTGAATCTTTGTAGCAGTTGTTGATGGAAACATTTATTGCTGCATACAACTTTCTTCTCAGGTTCTTCTAAGGTCATAACTTATAAAATCCAGTTCAGAAGAGCGTTCTTTCTTGAAAAATCTTGGTAGCTGGCTTGGAAAATTTACAATTGGGCGCAATCAAGCATTATGGGCACGAGAAATTGATCCTAAGGTTTTAATAATTGAGGTAATGACCTATGTTTGTTGCAACTGTTGCTGATGGTTTTCATGATCACATTACTTTTGTTATCTTTTCGTATCGAGTTCTTAATTATTTATCTCCAAAAGTTGATGTGTGCTCCAAAACAATCTGATGTCAGACAGGGACCACATCTCACGAATATAAAAATGCTTTGATATATTCTAGGTATCTTTGTTTACATAGCTGTCACGTCGGCGTTGCATATAAGGGCGTGAATATGCGATTTTATATAAGATATTGACACAAACTCTAAATAGGCGTCTTTACTCAAAGACCTGGCAAATGATGAACCCAACGAGAAAAATATTATGATGAAGTATAACCTGATGCAATTTGAGACGAAAGATGAGGTATCTAAATTTTTTATTATAATAATCATATACCAACTTCAAGATTAAGCTAACAATTATAATGAGCTCTACAATAAGTAGACAATTCAATCCAAAGTGCTCAATGAGCAGATCTTTGTCTCCGTGGTGGCTTTTTTCTTCAACCTAAGGTGAAGTTCTTGTCCTCGATGTACATCTCAAGATCTAAAACCATGGAGCTCTAATTAAAATGAAATTTAAGGAAATGGGCAAGGAACTACTTGTGACTTGTGGTATAGCCTTCTCTCTAAGTGGAGCTCAAAAATCAAAGTTGGAGAGAGTGAGCCTGTATTATTCCCTTTATAGGTAATCAGTCAACTCGTCATTTGCATCATTTTAGACATTTCTGGATAGGCTTCTTGAGCTACATCATTGGAGTCGTTGCACAAAAAAGGAAGATGCATGTCATTGGTTAAAGGAAGATGGATGTCATTAGTTACAATCTAGGGTTTAAGGTTATAACAACAATATGTCAGTATTCTAGCAATCTTTGAACACAAATGATATATTCCAAATCTAACAACAGAAAGCAAATGATGTCAGCATTTATTTTGTATAGCATACCCATTTATTTGGAATCAAAGGTAAAATAATTGAAGAAATGTTTGTTATTAAAGCATGGAAGCTAGGAAAAAAAATTATCTATATATATATATATTAAATCATTTTGAGCTAGGAAAATTTATTGAATCAGAGGAAAATGATGTTAGTAGAGAGGGACTCCTAGAGGGCAACAAACACAGAGAAAAAGGTAAAACCACATAAAGCTTTAAAGAACAATTAAGCAAGATAGAGTCCCAACAGAACATGAAGTCCTTCATTTTCAATTGCCCTGTTCTTCTGGCCATATAACCAAGTACCACAATATGTAGTGTCCATGGAGTGTTTGGTATGGCATGATATGTTATCAATCCAGGGGTTGTGTTGTGCCTAAAACAACCAAGTCATATTTAAAGCAGCTCGACAACCCTGTTAGGTTCCTTGACTGATGGTCACATGGCCTTGGCAAACTTTGTACTGCTATAAAATAGACCTCTTGACTATCTTTCAGTTTTCACTTCCTTTCTTTGTTTTTTCTATCAGAGAATATATATAACATCAAGATTACTGGCATGTTCTGCATCCGACATAATGAGGCTCTTAATAATGTTTTGTGACATCAGAATTTGGTATGTTCAAGTTGCTTTGTGCTGTGAGGTTATGATGATGATAACTTATTTATTAAGAGAAATTGTTTGATTGTTTGTGAAGACATCAAGGCTCTGGTCTGGCTTTAGGGAAATATTTGGGGAGTAATATCTGGGGTTGAATTTCATGTTTGTGTGCTTGATTGAGAGAGTTTGTTCCTCCTTTATATCGTTGTTACCTTGTGGGCTTCTTACTTTGGATTATTATTAATATTAGGCTTCTTTTTGTATTGATAAACAAATGAATTATTTTATGTTTAAATTCCTTAGGATGACTCTCTTGCAAGTGACTGTATGATGATTTTATTTATCTCAATGCTGTTATTGGTTTCAAGCTTATGAGAAGGGATTAATGATTGCAGTTATTCCATTTACCTCTAAGGTAAGTATCATTGATGATTTTGTCAAATCACCCTTTATTACATGAATGCTATGGTATTTGCATGGAGTCTCATTGAAGCACAAGCTGTACAGTAGTGAGTTAGGTCACACTTACATCTTTATTTGTCATGGTGTAGAGTATTTTAGAACTTACATGAGTTTGGTATTCTGTCCACACCAATTGGAATCCTTCATTCTACCAATTGGAACCACTCTACTCAACAAATGCATTGTTGTTCAGATTCTAGAATGCATTCTTGTTCAGATTCTGAATTGAATTTTAACTTGGGTTCTAACCACTCTACTTAAATGCATTGTTGTTCACTACATGCTATGAAATTTCTTGTCTGTTCAGTTTTATTTTTATTTTATTCGGATCACAAAGTTATTGGATGATTTTTAAAGTTAGTTTTGGGGAATGATGAGTTACCATTAGCCTGCATCACACGTCGACTAAAAAAACCCACCAAATTGGGGACACACATAGATTGGAATTTTGACTTTATTGGTTTAATTTATTTATTTTCCAGTTGTTTAGTTTGCCATAATTTATTTATAACATTGTATAAAAGTATGTTTTGGAATTGGGAACCTTTGAAAAATATGTGAAAAGTTTTGGATCTAAGCATGGAGTGTCCAATCTAGTAAAGTGTTGGAGTGGCCAAAGCATGGAATATTTTGAATACAAAATGTCCTTGGTACATGGGTTTTTGATCAAATGAAAGTTATCCCATATAGTTTTTTTCGTTTGTTCTTTGACAATTGCGAACTGCTAACGATTCACGTCTGTAGTCTGTTAACTTTGTAAACAATTAGCGTTTTCTTGTAGGAAGCCTGATCCAGAAGGTAGACTTCCTGAAGAATCTTTGGACGCTTCTTAACCTCAAACAAAACTTCTAAGAAAAGGCTTTCTCGTGAGTTTATTCCTTTAACAACCTTTACTTTCATATTTTTTGTAAACTTGGTACCAGCTTAGCTGGTATACTTGTGGTGGATGGTATTATAATTTCAGGTTCGAACACTGCCAAAGGCATTTAATGGTGTTGGTATCCAATAAAAACGTTACCCGCCCTAACAAAAAAAACCCTCTACTTTCATATTTGTAAATTAAAATCCTTTTCATATATGATTTTTTTATCCTTTAAATTCACGGTATATAAAACAAATGCTACAAGTATTTCAGTTTATTTCTTTCATATTTTTTGTAAAATACAGTAAACGTAGAATGGAATTTATGTTGCTTTACCCTACGCTATTTGTAATTTATGAAGCACAAAAAGGAAGACATATTTGTATTTTCAATACTGATATCTGAAATAAATTTGTTTATGTTTTAATACTTTTTTGATATTCGATCAGGATCTATTACTACAAAGGTCTCAAACTCCACAACTGAGATTGCTGATACGATAGAGGTTCAGAATGAGAAACTGAAACATTATTACTACGAAGGCATCAGGTTCTCCAGATATGGGCATGGTTGGGACTGAGGTTGAAAAGCCGAGACACACCACCAGCAAGGATCAGGCTCTCCAGCGCGTCATGTTCCAGATATGGCATGGTTGAGCTTTTTGAGAAGACCGAAGAAAGAAGTGGATGCACAAATGGTCTAAAGATTTTCATGGAGGAAGTTCTCTGAAGTCATTGGTAGCAGATGATATAGTTGATGAGTTGCATGATGCTCATCCTGTTGTTGATTCACCAACTGTGGAAAGCACTGGGAGGAAGAAAATGGTCATTAACAAATGAGGAGTTGTTCTCAAAGAAAGTTAAAACTAGCAATGAGAAGGCCAGCAGAGGAAAACTTCATTTCCAGTAAAGTAGGAATATCCGAAAAATGGGTCACATAACAATCCAAAGTTGCCAAGCTATATGGCAGCAACAGAGTCTGCAAAGGCAAAGGCTTCGAGCACCAAGGCACTGCAAAGGCAAAGCTTCGAGCACATAACAGTGTCTACAAAGGCACTTTGTCGTTGTTGTTTGATTCTTCAGGTTCATACATACCATGTCTTATACTTTTTTCATTTCATCATTTTTGCCTGTTCTAATATTGAGTGTACTAGTTCATGACTTAAGATGTTTACAATCTAGGAATAAAGTATTCATTTGCAAAGATTATTGTGGTTGCTGCCTTGTAGTAGTCTGAGTTGACTATTTTAAGGATTTGATTTTATATGGATGCTTTGTTATGATATACTCTATAACTTGAAGAAAATATTCATCTTTAGTAAGGACTGATTTTGCAGTTGTGGGGCTGTGATTTTGCCTGCAGGAGCAAAAAAAATGTAATTTGTTTTTCGATTATATAATTTTGCAACGGTTTTCAAACCCTCGCGACAAACCATATTTCTTTTTTGTTGAATTTTGTTTTGACTGGCCAAGGCTTAAAACCATGGTACTTCATGCTGTCATGGCTTAAAACCGTGGCCATAACTTGCCACGGCTTAAAACCGTGGCCATCACTTGCCACGGCTTAAAATCGTGGCCAACATGTTTTAACGGCTTACAACTATGGCAAATACAAAAATCATCAAGCATCTCGAACATAAAACCGTTGCTAATAAGTGTTGCCACGGTTATAGCCGTCAAAGGTGATTTGGCGACACTCAAATGGCCAGGCCTCTAAGCCGTGGCAATAGCTTATCCCCATGGTCTCAAACCGTTGCGGATGGGTATTTTGGTGTAGTGAATCTTCCATTTCAAGCACATAGAAATCTGCTGGGAAGCTCAAATGATTAACCTGCACCAACACATCTTCCAACAAACCTTGAGGATATGCATTAGAATGGCCAGCCAATTAATTAATACACCATCATTTTTAGTTCGCCGAGATTCATAGAACGATAAACAGAATATGACATAACATTAATTGAGGCACCTAAGTTTAACATTGCATTTTCAATTTTAGTATTACGATAACACAAGGATAGTGAAATTACCTGGATCCTACATTTCAGTGGCAATTTCCTTGAAGAACTGCGGAGACATTCTCCCTTACCTTAACTACCTCTCCATCTTTGAAGCTTTGGTGTTTCAAGAATGACTGGATCATCTTTCTGTAACTCAGCTTTTCTTATTTCGACTCTTTAGGGACTATTGGCTCAATTTCCAATTTGCCTTACCACTCCTCAATGTAATTGTTTTGCTGTTTCAAACCCGCCTTTCGATTTGGAATGGTAGAACTAGGAAGTTTTCATTGCTCGCGAATTTTTCCAATAAACTCAGATATCTGTCCCATTTGTAGTTTCAAATCTACTTTATCTTTTGATTGGTTCTGCTAAAAAAATTGTCAATGATTTCAAAATCTCATCCAATTAACACTACACCAAAAAAACCCCCTTTAGCTACGCCGAGCTGGCCACGGTTCCTAAACCGTTGGTCTATTTGCCACGGCCACAAACCGTAGCTATATTTACTAACGGCTTAAAATCGTGGGTAAAAAAAAACCTGGCCACGGCTTACACCCGTTGGTATATTTGGCAAGACTAAATCGTGGCTAATAGTAGCAACGGCTCCAGACCGTGGGCATTATTAGCAACGGCTCAAAATCGTTACGACAAAATAGTTTAGCAACGGTTCTAAACCGTGGCTATGGCTAGCAACGACTCAAAACCGTTGCAAAAAAATTTAGCAACGGTTCTAAACCGTGGCTAGATCTAGCAACGGCTCAAAACCGTTCAACAAAAAAATTTAGCAACGGCTTAAAACGTTGCAAAAAAAAAATTATAGCAACGGTTCTAAACTGTGGCTAGCTCTAGCAACGGCTCAGAACCGTGGCTACATGAAAAGCTGAAAAAAAAAAATTTTGGGCGGGGTATTTTGGGCGCTCGACCTTCCCTCCACTCGACTTCCATCGACAAAAAGCTTCCCTCCTCCCCTCCACTCGACATCGTCTCCTTCCTGCTCCCTCCCTCAACTTGACTTCCCTGCCTCCCTCCCTCCGACTCGACTTCCCTGCTCCTTATTCTTCCCTGCTCCTCCCTCGACTTCCCTCCTCCCCTTCTTCCCTGCTCCCCTCGACTTCCCTGCTCCTCCCTCGACTTCCCTCCTCCCCTGGTCTTCCCTCCACTCGGCATCTTCAAAATCGATCAGGCCTTCTCTCGTACAAGTACTCTCTCTCTCTCATTGTATTTTTTATGAAATTAGGGTTCGTAGAGTTTTTTTTTATTTATGTCTCAAAAATGCCGAACAAATTGCAAGTCTTTGAGCATTGTTGACTGTTGATTGCAGAAGATGTTTTCATTTTGGGAAAAAATAACTAGGTATACAATTGGATTGGGGAAGATGAAGTTTAAAACAAACTTTCAGTATTCCAAGTTTTTATAGATTTGACTTTTTTCTTGATGTTGGTCGTTTCATATTTTTGTATTTAATTTTTAATTTGAGACATGTATTATCCTTGAATTTTTTTTATTGGAATAGAGAAGTAATCCTATGTCCATATGGAGAAATATTCAATTGGTTGATTTAAATGGTTGAAGTTGAAGAAAGAAATAAAACATGAATATGAGCCTTATCCCAAGTATGTAGAATATGCAAAAGAGGTATTTCCTCTATCTCTTTAAGCCTAAGGCCTTCGAATTATATTTTTGTTGCACATATACCTTCTTGGGGACGATGCAGAAAATTAATTATAAAACTGGGAAGTTTAATTATGTTCAAGATAGATTGGTTATGTTCCTTCAAGAGGGAGAAAAAAAAGTATAGAGAGCTAAAAAAGACTCACATTGGGTGCAATCCTTCAATGACAAGGATCTTAGGAGGTTTGATGAGCTCTGGTGGATCCAAAAGACCACTGACATGGTTATAGATAGGCTTCTCAATAGCAATTCCCTCCTTCAAAGCCTTAACTTGTTCATACATGAGATCGAAGTCGTTGGCTTTCGGGTCAAGTGCAATTACACCATGAACCTTTTTTCTTGTTCTATCAAGTGAATGATAATCATCCAAGCATATTACAGTGGTGGTGTCACTAATCAAGGTGTTGGAGTCAGGGTTGCCACCCTTAGGTGGCTCAGCTGCACCACCAAACACACTTGTCAATCTCCTCATGAAGGTACTCTTCCCACACCAGAGTCAGCTGCCATTCCAATTACAATTGTTTTTTGCTCCTCAGCTGAGCATGAAATGTCAGTTGAGTATCTTCTGATGCTTCTCTTGCTGGTTGTAATTAGACAACATTTCTTTACACTAATAAGTTCCAAATTTCAACAATTTCATCTATGATTTTGAGTTGATGCATGAGTTTTACTTATTGCTATGTTTAAAGGTACAAAACAAAGCCATCAAGCTGACTTTTGTTTGTCAGAGTACCAAGTTGAATGGATTAGGAACTGAACTATTAGGTTTTTCATAGAAATGATGTCATGTTTAGGTACAAGGAATTTGATTTTGCTGGTATCCATTATTATCCATAAACGTCTTTTTTTTTTGAAATTTTCATCAAAGCAAGTGTCTAGATGAAGTTGACTGTGCACCTCAATGTCTCTCTAGAGAAAACAAATTATACTCCAAAAATTCAAACATTAACTACTTTTTAACTTCAGTTTACCAAACTGATCATGTTTCAAATTAAATACCTAATGTTCGAATTGTCATTGTCCCTAATCTATCCTAAAGCTAAACTATTAATCTCAAACTTATCTATCAATTAACTTTGGTTACGTAGCTTCTAGAAAGGATGGATTGGAGCTATGCTATATTTGACGCGAGCATGTGACATAGTATCCCGACATTTGGGTTTTTAGGGACTAAATAGACCATATATATCACGGCCATTGGATCGTTTAAATCTCATAGCTTGATCAGAGAAGTTGTACGATCCCTTGTAAAATATGCTTTTACATTAATCCAACTTGTGTCATTATATCATACATAGGCCATGTAAAAAGTTTCAAAATTACTTAATAAAGAATTGGATTATCTTACACTACACCGTCATTACTTTGAAAACCAATAATGGGGTAAGGGGGGACTTAAAGCTTGAACCCTTAATTTTTCTCAAAAAAAAAAAAAAAAAAAAAAACCTGAACCCTTCAAAAATGAAACTAAATTTTTTTTTTTTTGAAATGTCAGTTGAGTATCTTCTGATGCTTCTCTTGCTGGTTGTGTAGAACACATAGTGTTTTTGGTGGAAACCCAAGTTGGGCTTTGTTGGTGTGGAGATTGAATTGAAAGAGTGGGATGTATAGACAGTGCAAATTGCCATTTTTTTTTTCTTCAAGAATTTCTGTAGCTGCTTTCAAGAACCATGCAATAGGTTATGCTTCTTACTTTCCTTTGGTTCCAAAGGAAAACTGAAGAATGTAAAGAAAATGAAACTAGTTTTGATAGAAGAAAGAGAAGAAGAAAAAGATATGTTTTTGAAGATAGAATATATCTGATGTGTGTTTGTTTTGTAAAAATTATGGGGTTTTGTTACCACTCCTTGTTTTTCACAAAAAAATGGAGTGGATTTTAAGGTGAGAAGAGTAAGGCCATGGTTGGAGCTAAGTTGTCCTATTTTTTGAATTGAATTTAATAATAATAGTATATTTTTATTTATTTTAATATTTTCTGTATTTTGGACAAGAAACAAAAACTTGTTGATGATCTGATATTTGTGATGGACAAGAGGCTCAAGGAGAAGCTTGGTGGTGATTAAATTTCAAGTATGGATGTGGGGTGACATATCGCATTCAATGAGTGGTTGATTGGAGATGGAGAGGGTAAGTAAGAGTGCATGAGAGGAGTGGATGAAATATGGAGCAAAGCATCAATCACCCTCTTTAGTATTAGTTGTATGTCATGAACTCATGGGGTTGTTAAGGGGTTGTTATCTTTGCTTATGGGGAACTTGATTGGAACTCCTCTCCTGTGACAAGTATTGATTTCAACTTTCTCCATACCTCCGAAAAAAACATGAAAATAAAGGCTCAAATTTATTGTGATGGAATTGAACCGGATAATCGAAAAAGAAGGA